>JANRGW010045685.1:39212-107213 GCA_024733675.1 Psilopsiagon aymara | reverse complement strand
CGCGGGACCAGCCCGCGTCTGTCCCGGCGGCGACAGCCCCACCGGCGCTTCCCGGCTTCTTCGCCACTGGAGCCACATGTTTCCCCTTAACGTGGCCGGCATTCGATACCCTCGGGGTGTCCGGCAGCGCTGACCGCCGGAACGGGGCCGGATCCAGCCTTGTTTTGAGGAGCGCAGCGAAGGGTGACCCGGACCCTGGGAGCCGGGATGAGGCGTAGAGCAGACAAGCGCTGAAGCCCCCTTTTGCTCCCCTGCGCCTTTGATCAAGGAGGTCTGAAAAGCAGGAAAAGATGTCAAATGCTTTTCGGAAAGGGAAGAGGGAATGGTGGGGGGAGGAAGAGGGGAGGGAAAACGTCCAAAGCGAATAGAGTGCCGTTCTTCCGCGGTGTCCCGCGGAGTCGCCGATGCCGTGTCCGACTGTGCCTCCTCTCCGCTGGGGTCTGGGAGTCGTCCCGGTACTGTCCCGCTGCACCGACAGCGAGGGAGGGCTCGGCCCCGCTTACAGCACCTCTGAATGAACCGGCGGGGAGCGGCAAGGCTGTGGCCGTGTTAAAACGATAGTTGTAGATGCGGTGCTCTCGCTTCCACAACTTGTCCACACCTATTTGTTCGCTAAGTCTTTGCGAGTAATAGACTGTGATTCCTTTATGAACGCCTTCAGTTGCAAGCCTGTTTCATTTTAACAGTTATAAGAGGATAATGTCAAACTGGTTTGCAATATGAAACCTCAAAGAGTTGAAGACTCCTCAGAGCTGGGGTTGTTTGGCTGCAGGGCTGGCCAGCAGACCTCCGTGGATCCACTTACTGGCTCTTTAGTGCTCACCGAAGGTGCTCACTTGCAGAGAGGTAAATGCCATGACTCTGCATGCAGACTTGTGAGTATGAAGCCTTTGCCTTTCGGCATGTTGTCTCTGTGACTTTGTAAAATCTCTTATGCTGGGGCAGTAAGAGTTGGCAACCCATCTTCTGTGTTTCCCCGTGAGTTTAAACGAGTCAAGGACGTTTGAAGTCCAGGGAAGGTCGTTGACGGATTTTCTTGTAGTTAAAATAAAATATTGCAGCACGTCACATTGCATTATCTCTGGGAAATAGCATGAAGAGTGCACAGGAGTTATTTAATTGACTGTCGTTTTAGAGAAGTTCTGTTCCTTTTGGCGAGCCCGTCACGTCTAGGAAGAGAACCAGCATGCCAGAAAGTCTGTTTCCGGCAAGTTTCCTCTAACAAAACAAAAAAGAGAAAAGGTAGGACCGAGATGGGTTTTGTCTCCAAGGAAGTTCAGTTTTTCAGCACTGTGTTTAAACTCCAGGCATTTTGGTTTATAGTGGGATAGGGAAGTGAGAGAAGAGTGTGGGGTTCAGTGGAAGGGTGGGTGATTTTCATGAAGCATCAGGATCTGGTACTGCAGCTAATGAGAAATTGCAGTTTGCATTTCATACATCCAAGAAAGAGGCCTCCCGAGGGAGCAAACAGCCCAAGTTTTGCTACTTTCAGTGGAGCCGAGATCAAGGCCACAACAATCCACTGGCTAGGCTCTGGGTACTCCCCCTTGGCGTCTGCATATTCACGCGGGTACCACATCAAGTGCGGAATATACGGGTATACCCACGGTGTGTTAAACTCAAAGATCACACTTTAAAGAGGTGGGAAGAGTGGGTGAAACCGTGTGATAGACAACTCGAACATGCACGGCTTGGTTCTGGGTCTGTTTTAGCTTTTCCTTTTTTAGGCTTGTGTTGCTGTCTGAGTGGCTGCACAGACTTATTTTTCTGATTAAATACCCTTCGGTACTTCTCTAAGGAGGCTTGTCAGGAGGCGAGGCTTTGGGGAAATAAAGTTTCGGATGCTCAAGACCTCTCTACAGGCGATGCTGAGAGACCGGGACCCTTTCGTCCCCTCTTCTGCTCCTGGAGCTGTGCTGTACCCTTAGAGGAGCTATTCTCGGAGCTCGGGCATGCACAGCATTTTTGCAGCTACACAAAATAAAGAAATTTAAAAATAAAAGGTTGCTCTGGACGGTCAAACTGGAATGAGTTGGAAGGCTACGTTTAGGAAGTGGTTTCTTTGGACACTAATTAGGACCATTTGCTTGGGGTTGCCATTATTTTCCTTTTAGTCTGGAGGGCACAATAGATCAAATGATTTATATATCATTAACAATTCTTGTTAACCATAAGCAGGGTTGGGGTTTCCATACTGATTACTGAGCAATGCAGTAAGGACTTGTTTTATTTCTCCTCCAGTATCCATATGAGCAAGTTAACGTGAAAGAACAGCCCAAAAAGAAGCGCTTCAACTCGCTTAGGTTCTTTAATGTGCGAATATTAGCGTCTTCCACCCTGCGAGAGAGGCTGTGAAACCAAAGCCCATCAGCCCTTTGTGGCTTCTACAGTTGAAATACTGTCGTTTGCTGTACCTGATCCTGGCTCCCAGTGAATGCATTTTAATTGTAATAAAACACAAACTGAACCATATGTGCACGTGTGTTTCGGATGCCACATTGTTGATCCCCTTTTCCCTTTCTTCTGCTCTACAAGTAACGGGTTAGAATCTCCTAACACAATGATTTTCACTTTAAAACAAACCAAGAGAGCTAGCATATGCACTCATTAAAACTCCACGGATTTATTTAACGTTGCTTTTGTAAGCACCATGATGTCCAAGATGACTGGTACGCCCAGGAGTTTCGGAAGGGAGGGAGGGGCAGGGAGGGACGTTGTGCTGTGTTGTGTTGCTGTGAGCACCGGGCGCTGCTCCCTCGGGCCTGAGCCCATCCCCTTCGGTGCTCCGGGGGGTGCTCGGCCTCTTTGTGCGATGAGTCTGGGGATGCCAAAGCAGCAGAGTGGCATCCGACCCAGAGCCCTTCCGAAGAGAGGCCGGGGGAGCCGCCGACTCCAGGCGGAGCCCGGGGTCCCGCCAAGGGTCTGCTGGGCGGGGGAAGCGGGGGGATGGATCCTGCCGCCTTGGGGCAGGGACGAGGAGGCTCCCTGGCGCACTCATTACCGGATTAAACCCCCGGCACTGAGATGGGGGATGGGAGAAAGAAAGGCTCCACAGAATCGCTTGGGTTACTGAATAATTTAAATTCTTTGTATTTGATTGAACATCGGTCTGTTTGGTGTCCAAGTTTGTAAAAGCCTTTGAAAGACAAAACAATTCTGTTTGCAAACATAATATAAAGTGTAAAGCGCACTACAGATATTCATGAGCACCCAGGAGGTACCGAGCACTCCTGTACGGTAGAGGCAACCCTGCCAGGAGCTCCTTCATCTTTGTTTCATTAACACGAAAGTTCCCCTTTATTTCCTGCTAGAGTTACTGATATCCGGACTACCGTATTTATTGTCTCACACTACTTTTCCCACAGATCTTCATTAAGACTAAATAGTACTCCCGAAAGATGTCCTATCAACTGTATCGATGAATTGCTGCGCCCAGAGAGCCCCACAGAAGTCCAGGCCCGGCGGGTATCTCCAAGCTGAGCCGGTCTCCGCTCCTCCCTACCCCTTTCCGCAGCTCCCCTGGGCGAGAACCTGGAGCCAGGGGGGGCTACACAGCAGCGCCGGTAGGGACCTTGTTTGGGAGGGAGAGGGGTCAGCCGGCGGGGCTGGATGTTGTAAATGGCAAGGCTATTTTATTTTCCATTTATGTACTTTCAAATGAAGCAGACAGTTTCATTTAGAAGGGAAACTATTGTTATTTGCTTGGTGTCCCATTTTGGTCCTTCCTCAGCTTTGGTTGAACGTAATGTCTTGAAACCTATTCCAAAAAGATGCTTGCACAGGCTTCCAGATGCTAAGATTTAGATCATTTGAACGTCAGCGCTGCCTTCTGGTAACAGAAAACATCCAAATGGATTTCGTTTGTGTATTAACATCCGTCAGATGGGAGGGTAGCACAGTTTAGAGCTAAAGTCTGTTTCCATCGTCTTAGCAACCGGGTCCACATGAACGTCTCGTCTGGCAAGTCAATAGGTTGAAGCTACAGTGAACAGACTGAGTCTAAATATCTGAAATGCCTTGGGATAGCTGTGCTAACAAATAGTGACTTAACGTATGAGGCTATTACCGCTGTTTATATAGCTTCTCGTGTGCATGCAAATAGAAGGAGAGGGGGGTCATGGCGGGGAGGGACAGCTATAAAGGCACCCGCCGAGCTGTGCACCCCGGGGATGCGGGCTGAGCCTAGCCCCAGTGAGAGGAGCGCCGGTCACTCTGGCTGAAGGGCCACTGGCTACCGCTATCCCCTCCACCGCTCGGCCTCCTCTCCCGACCGTCCTGCGAGGTGGGGAATGTGTAAAGCCATGCCCGCCTATGTCGCTGCCAAGGCAGTAATAATGAAATAAAGCATGACAATAGTTGGGCGAGACGCAGCAGGTGGCTTATTATAAGCCTTGCATATTCCTCTGCCTCCTGCTCCCATTAGAGCGCCGGTAATTGGGGAAAAAATATTTTATGCGCCTTGGAGAGTAAGCGGAGGAGCGGGGAAGAGTCAGCGACTGCGCTGCCCAGCCAGGCCGGGCTCCCCAGCGCCCCGGGCTCCGGCGTCCCCCCGCAAAGTCGCAGCAACACCAACCGTGGTGATTATGATGACAATAGTAATTATTACCCTTGTACCTTGGCGCGGATGTCGGCTGCTGTCTCAGGGAAACCAAGAAGAGAGCAAGTCCCATGAAGGCACCTCACTCTCCCTGCGCGGTCAGCCGCCTCCCAGTCCCGGCACAGACCGACGGGTTCAGCTAATCCTGCCCGACGGTGCTCCCGCTTTTGCCTGGAATGGCTTTAAACTTCCTGCTCGACAGAGGATTTCATGAAAACCTCATTGTGAAAGTGCTCGCGATCCAGACCATGGGAGCAAGACGGGCTTGCACGGCCCCGGAGCCTGCAAAGCAAACTCTACGTGCTCAGAGCTGCCACTCACCTGGCTCAAACCCACTCCCCTCGCAGGGAGATGGGGCAGCTTTTCAGTTCTCGGCCAGCAGCTCTCCCCCCCGCCAGCCACCTCCCTGTCTGGGCTCTCCAGGTGAGCTGCTGTGGGCTGGCCTGCGCTCTGGCCGCACGTCCGCGTTAGCAGTGCCAGCGGCACCCCCCCTCCGTGGCCCTAAAGGCCCTGCCCGCGGGGGGGCGGGCGCGGTACTGCAGAGGGGCCTTCCCTGCGGGGGAGCCCGGGGCGGGGAGAGCGGCTCCCCGTGACACCGCGCTGTGACCCGGCCCTGCCGAGCTCCGGTCTGCTGACAGCTCCGGCGGCCGGCGGGGCCCCGCGCCGCCCCGCAGCAGCCACCGCCGAGGCCCTCCCGCCTCCTCTGGCCGGCGCCGCCTGCGGCTCCGCACCCCGGGCAGGTATCGCCGGGCGGGGATGAAGGGATGGGATGGTGCCGGCCCTGCGAGGCGCGGCCGCCGCCAGGGGGAGGCCGGGGCCCGCAGGGCGCGGAGGGCCGCCGCCACCTCCCTCACGCACGTATCCCCGTCCCTTCTGCCCCCTTCCCGAGCCGGCCCTCAGCCCTCTCCCGGCACGCGCCGCAGGGCGTAAGGGCGTCACGGAGCAGTGGGGCTTCGAATCGCCGCACGCCCATTTCTGGGCCTTTCCTGGTCAGTTTTAGGATACGGCTGGTTTAAAACCATCTGAATTGGTAGCGCAGACACAGGTGGGCATCTCTGGTGGTGCTGTGGTCCCCACCACCTGTTGGAATCTACTGTGTGAAAAGTCATAAAACTGTAGGGTGACACATGTTTTGGCGGGGCCACAGTATTGCCCAGGCTATCTGGTGTTTGTACTTCCCTAACAAGTGTGATGGGCCGGTCTGCTGTCACGTGGAAAGTTGCTACCGCTCTAAAAGTGTGGAGGCAGAGCTGTTGGCTCCTCTGGAGTGCCTGCACCCTCTTTTTGGCCTGGGGTTGTCATGAATGAGTGAAGGTGGTTGCTCAGCCTGCTGTTTGTCAGCTATGAACCATTGTGAAAAGTGACTGGAGATAGCGGGGAGTGGGAGAGAAGTTTGATGAGGAGGCATGTGGGCAGGCCTCCAAATGAAGACCATAGGTCATGACTGGCCTAATCATGGCTTTGGAAGAAAAGAAATGAAGGAAAGTGAAAGCTACCAGTGGCTTTTAGGGAAAGGCTGCATAAATCTGGAAGGCTGCTGGAGGAGGAAATCAATATGATTAACTCAAACAAGATAATTCCACAAGGAAATAATTCTGAGCGTGACATTACTTTTGCTATAACAGCACACTTATTGTTCAGGCATATTGTGTCTGAACTGTCATTCATTCTGAGTCTAATTCCACTAATCAGTCGGTGCTTCAAACATTAAAAAACATGAGCCAAGCCCACAACAATATTGGTTTAAAATTCACATCTTCAAGAAATGCACTCCTTGTTCTCTTTTATTTTTTTCCACCTTTCAGATATACCAGAAGTACCTCTTCCATTTTTTCTGCACCATCTGGAAGTGAAATTTAATTATTAGAGAGCAGTGTAACTTCAGAGGTAGGGAAATCATGAAAACTATAATGTTCTGAGTGCGATGAAAGCTCACAGAATTATAATTTTGCTTTAGATGGTCTGAGCTTGATAATTCGAAAGCTACATATATGGAATATCCAAAGCAATACTGTTGTAAGCACAGAGCTTTGTATAGGTAAGTGCTATACAACTTCCCGCTATCACAGTTCTCTGAGAACAGTGCCTATCCAGCATTGAATTTTGGTGAAAAAAACCCAAGCATAATTCATTCAGTTATTTCTGTAAAAGTGGAAGAATATTTTCTTACTTTAAAGAGAAGCAGAATGAAAAGACTTTCGTGTACTGGCATGAAGCAAAGCATTAGAACATCTTCATTTGCCCTTGCTACATTTAGGTGCATCATTTGCTGTAAGTTTCAAGGGCTTTTTGCAACAGAGAGGGTTTGTAGTCAAAGACAAGCAATAATACCTTCCCAAAACATAGCAGATAAAAATAAAAAAAAATGTTATTGTAATGGATGCTTATAACCTTTGCTTCATTTCTGCAGTTCATTTTCACAACAATTTTTCTTCTTCCAAGCATACACAAAGAGGTCTTCCTCAGTAAACAGCAAACAGGAGAATTTGCTGCTTATCTTGCCTGTACACATTGATGTGATTTCACAGTCTGCTGAGCTCATTAATACTAATTAAGTCCAGAGTTGGACACTGTTGATGTTTTAACATTTGCTTCTGCATTACCTTGCTGTGATTTTTATTGGAGGATGTTAATAATTTTCTTTATTTTACATAATTGTGCTCAAATTTCCATTTTTCTCACATGGATGCTTAAACAACCCATAAAGGTTTTCCTTATGTTGAGTGCATTCTGTGCCAGTCCTGTTCAAGAAAATACTTGTTCTTCATGGGATCTAGAAACCATATTACCTCAAGTGGTGGTTATAAAAAGTGGTTTTTTTTTTTTTTGTTGATTTTGACCAGTGTATTTGACCCGTTATGGGGACACCACTGTAATCACATTTATGTGGGTATACTAACAAATAAAATAGGGTAACTGACTTAAAGTGCAAGAAAGGTTTCCCAGAAATGTTTCCCACATTTCCCAGTTTCTCAAGAAGAGTTTCCCAGGTTCCATGGCTGATGAAAATAAGGTGTTGATTTTCTTGCTGAAATCTTTTCAGGAGTTTTTCAATTTTTTATATTTTTTGTTGTTTTTTTAACACAAAGTAAAATGTTATTAGAATGATGCTACTAGGATGCTTGTGAAACTAAAATAGTTCAATTTGGTTTCAAAAATCCAAAATATATAAAAATTTGAGTATATGCTGTGCTGACTAAGTTGTAAAGGTCCAGGATTAACCACTTGGAGCTGTACTGAAGGCAAAGTAATTGGTCCTAGATTTAGTAGTGGGATATCCTTGCTTTCCCTTAATTCCCCTGTTTAATTTAGCCAACAATTCTGTAGTATTTTTACAGCTTTATTTGATTTCGAAACATAGGGTTGTTTGAGGAGCAAAGTATGGAAAAGGAGAGGTGAAAAGCAATGGCTAGATAGGAAGTAAGCAGAATTTTCTAGTATCTATTAGTAGAATCTGCTAATGTGTATTTCACTCTTATTTGGACTAGTCTGTATTACACAAAAATTATTGAATACCTTACTAGTTAATGGGACACTACATGCCTGTTGCTGTATCTTAATTTTATTAAATTTTCTCAATTTTCTTTGTTTCAGAAATACTGTCTTTTGTTTCATACGAAAGTTCTGGTTCATTCTCTTAACATTAGCACAGAATATACTGTTTTTATAAATACATCTGCTTAATTAAAGGTCTGCTTAATTTTACTAAATAGGGGCTATAACTGAGAATTTGTTAAAGACATGGATTTATATCAGAACTGTAAAATGTGCTAGGATCTACCTAAGAAAGCGGTGGCAGTAGGTGTTGCAGTCCTAAGAAGATATCCACAGTAATCAAGATTGCTGCTAATGGTGACTCATAGCACTTAACTGGAATTTTCAATGTACTTTGTGTTCTGGTTTATAAAATCTCCAGGCTGAACACCAGGGAGGAAGGCTGGCTGTTTTTTCATTGCTTCTTCTGGTTGTCCTCTGGGTTAGCAGGAGCCTTCTGGCTGAAAGGAGGAATGGCCTGAGAGAAACTGATATTGGGCTCATCCTACAGACTTAATGTTATGTTTTCATGTAGGTTAAAATGGAATTTTAATGTATTAGGGATAGGCTAAGGACACAGCAGGGAAGGGCTGGATGGCTAAAGAAGTGGTGTAAGAGACTGGGATGAGATTCAAAGGTACTTTGAGACTAATAACCCAAACTTGAAACTGACTTTATCAGAAATGACTGAAGAAGGGAATAATCTTGGAATGCTCACAAATCATGGGAGGACTACAAGCTGCCAATACAGTATAGCTGTTAAAAGAATCAAATCAAGTCCTTGGATATGTCAGATCAAGTATTTCCAGTCAAACAGGGAAACGTTGCCATTGCAAAACACTGTATCTGAGGCTTGTTTAGTTTTGGTTAGCCATGTTCAGTATTGAGCTGCAGCTCAGGCAAGTTAGGTCTTGCACCACTGAAATGGTCAGGAAAATGGAGAGGAATTGTAAAATAACTTTGTTTTGTTTGATATCTAGTGTTAAGACCTGGGCAGGCAAGGAGGGAAGAAGAGGAAAGAGCTGCATAAAATAAAGGAATATGTTGCCCCACACAAACAAATGCTTATAATTTGTCTATTAAATACAGAGTAGAAATCTAAAAGCTAAGTATCAAGTGGTGGCATTCTTAATAAAGATAAAATAAACAAAATTATGAGAGTGAGTAACCTATATGATTTATTTTTAGAAAAAGGACTATGTGATGTGATTTCCGTAGTAGTGGAAATGATTGGATTTTTAAATTTTATGTAATAAGGAGTAGAGACTAGTTATTTAGCTGTTGGAAACCAGACAATTCCAGTTTTTAATTGGCTTACAATACTTTGGAAAAAATAGAATTAGTTAAAATCCTTGTGCCAACTTCAGTGTGGATATTCATCCTCTGCCACTTTAAATCAGTGCATCCTGCTCTACTCTCCAAGAGCTGTAATGGCTAAACATAGCTAAGTAATAAGCATCTTTCTCTTAGACCCTGGGTTTTAATGTTCCACTAGTTAGGTGTACTAAGATATATGGCATATTAGGAGTTACATGGTTTGGTGAGGGCTGCCTACATCTACTACAAGGAAAGCAAAATTAAGTAAAAAAATGAAACTCTAGTCTCTTGTTCTCTCAGATGTGGCTGTGACTCTAGGAGACATAAATCTATCTAAATAATGCTAATGTGTGCTCTGTTATCCTGTAGGATTTCTGTCACACATAGAGACTGTCATATGGATGCAATACCCAGAATTCTTAACACTTTTTCGGTATATTACCATTGGAAATCATAGTGTACATTATTGTCAGTTTTATAACTGGAGAGAAACACAGATTTTACATGCTAAATATGTATAATGATGAGCAAAAGCTTGGGTCATCTAATTTATACAGATAGCTTTTGTTCCAGTGCCGAGGTTGCAATGATTTATATGCTACATACCTAGATATTCAGACCTAAACCACACAGCCTAAAATTCCCACATCTCCTCACTGCATGACACTCATGGATCAAGAGATGCACACAAGTGTTTTGCTTTTGCAGTTTTAATATACTTATTTAGATTTTGCAATATGCTATCATGTTTTAAACATATGCCTGAAGCCTCTCAAATGTATTTTTAAAATAACTAAAGAATAACAATGAAAGCCACAGTTTTCTTGTCTTAACCACTTCTGTATTTGATGGTTGTTTCTTGATTCAAATTATGACATAAAAAGTGAAGCATATAGTATTGTGCTAACTGGGAGGAGAAGTCATGAATGTTTTCTTTGAATATTTAGCTACACCTGAGAGGCATAGCTAACTGATTTGAGGCATACTGTATTTTCACGTTCTTTTTATCTCCATGTAATTATACATCCAGGAATGAATACATATTTGCAGTCTATACTCAAATATTCAGGCTATTTTCCTTTTTTAAATTTGATTTGTTTAGTATAAGAAGTGTTACAAAATTTGCTGTCATCAAATTGCAAATGTGTTAATTTATTGTGACAATTACAGTATGCAAGAAATACATTATAATTTACACTCTTTTTTATCTGTTGAAAATTGCATATAATGTGTATTTTTAATAGAGAATAAAGAAGGCACATGTCCTGAACATTATGTTGCAGAATTCTTGTTTCTTGACTTTTTGAAAAGATGACATTATTTATAGATATTTAATGAAATCAGTATAGAGAAAGTATATTAATTGCACGGGGCAATGATCTTGTATCCTTTCCCTCCCCGCTCGCCTTTACCCAGCATACTTACCTCATCCTGTGTTTTCATCATGGACTTCCGGAGTATTTATATTTTATGTTGTTTTTATTTTTTTCATTTACATTTATGTTTGTATTTGAAGACTAAATAGCTGATCACTAAGAGACTGAAATTCCTGATTTCCAGCCCTTCTTATTCCTCTTTGTCCGTGCAAAGCTGAATTGATGGATCTTTTTCTCAGCGAATGCATCACAAGAATGGGTTTTTTTTGTTCTGCTGCAGATTCTCAAGCAACATTTCTTTTCTTGGTGTAAAACTTACAAAGTCATAAAAAAAAATAAAGTAGAAAGGATTACTGTAACTATAATTGAGAACTAAATTATAAGCTAAGTTTGTATCAGCATGTTGTATCTTTATGACTTTGGAGATGATAAATGACATTTGATATATGCTGACACTGAAGGTCATAAATGAAATACAAAAACACACTCCCACTAAATTTAATCAGAGTAGAGATAGTTCAGTGCTGAGATCCTTCCAAAATTTTCTTTGAAGTCAAGAGGAGTTTTTCCTTTGGAAGATCCATCCACTAGTCTCATGCCAGTTTATTCAGCCAGGTATCCTTTATGTTGCAAAATTAGAGGTCAAGAACATTTTTGGATAAAGTGTTGAAGAGAGAAAGTCCAAAAAGGCTAAGTATTTGGTTTGCTAAGGGTGCCAAACAGGATGTTACAAGTTAAGAGGCTGATAATAAAGTGTAAGACCTAAATGGAGTCACTGGTTTTTAGTTGTTTTGTGTCACTGTGTCATAAATAGTGGAAAGATAACAGGAGTTTTTTAGTTGATACAGATTTATGCTATACTGGGATTATAATGTGAGTTTAGAAATTTATAATACAGCTGGAAATGTTGTAAAGGATTTTACAGATCTTGCTCTGCAAATTTGGGAATTAAAAAAATGCACAGGAAATTTCTACTCAGACCCAACATCTGTTTTTTGGTGAGATCCCATTTTGACTTGTCCCACCTCCACCTCCTTCAAAGCCTACATATGGGCACAGTGATGTTCATTTCCTCTCTTGCCCGTTCAAGGAAAGAGGTTTAATTTCAGACACCCCATGTGTCAAATCATCATTTTAGAAGTCGTACATCTGAGATCATTCTTTGTAATTCGTTTTCTCATTGCCTTGGCTGAGAGAAGATAAGTGAACTCCCAAGATCAACTAGATCCAAATTTAATTCCTACTGAAATAAATGGGTTTGTCTCAGATCTTAATAAGGATTTCATTTGCAATTTGTGGATCTTCTAGCTCTAGTTTGGGTAAGGAGATCTCACAGTGCCTTATTAAGACTACTGTAAAACTTACCAGTTGGTCAAACATAGAAGTTTTCATAAAGCAAAATACTGCTCCTTATTAATCAAATTTTGTATATTTAAACTGTCTGGCAAGGTGAGTAAGAGATAGTAATAACTGTTGTGTCTATAGTGGCTTGGATTACAAGTTGGGTTTTTTTTTTTCACTTAGACTTGGCTTGAAGGTGGAATGCTGGGTACCTGGAATGAAGTTGCACTTATTTTCTCTCTATTTTAATGATAGGACCTTTTTCGATATTTCAGAGGACAAAGGTAGCTCCAATTCTTTCAGTATCTGGGTTGGAAGATTTGCTTGTTTATGTAAGTATGTGTTTGAGTTTCAGTTTCTATGTGAATATCACACAGTGAGAAACTGGTGCAGTGTAGGTACAGTCCAGAGATAAAGCTGAAATTAGTTCTTGTCACCTCTGCTCTTTCACAGCATAAATATTCAAGGTGTTTAACCAAGGTGATGATTCTCTGAAATTTTTGGAATTGAAGGTTATTGAGATCCTTTGATGTGTCAAATGTGGAAGAAGTTATGTTTAAAGAAACAGTGGGGGACTTTGGAAAAGTAGTTATTTAGTATTTCAGGCTGTGTTGAATTCCATTGTTTAGCTTCTCATTCATTTAACAATTTTAAATATTTTCTTTAGCATTCTTCTTTTCCCCAAAATGTATATTTTAAAAGATAGATGAAGTGTGAAAGAGAAATGTGTATTAGAGATGGTATGTAGTATTGTGAGCTTGCTGGGGAATGTGTACCACCTTACAGTGTGTGCCAGTGCACATGACAATGCATATGTGGACCCTGACATACAGTGTAATGAAATACTGTGCACTCAGTAAGGTTCATCAGTTAACCTCAGAAAATACTGGAATGTAAAAATGTTAATTTTAAGAATGGGAATAAAAAGCTGTCAGGCACAAATTTATAGGAAAAAGTTCTCTCTGGTTATCTAATCCATCCATCTTCTGTCACTTGAAAAACTCATCAGGATATTGAAATTCTGAGAAATGTTTCTCTGTTGGCTGATCTGGAATTTCTGAGATAAGAGCATGTAATATGAGGCCTTTAGCTCCATGATCAAAATCAGACTTTCATACTGTGCTAAATACCAGTAAAGCTAATTCAGCATTTTTCTTTTCAGCAAAAGGGAAATATTACTGCTGTTTTAATGCACAGTTGTATAGTCCTTTTGGGGCAGAAATGTCAAAATTGTGCACACACTTTAAAACTAAGCAGTGCAGTGGAGATAAAAGTTTCTTCTATTTTGTAATATGTTGATAGTGACATAAGTTTTAACAAATAATAAAGAGTTTATGAAATACGAGAGTACAAATCAGGTACAGATGTTATTCTTCTGACTATCTAGTCTTTTAATCAATCTCTCCAAAGGAATCACAAAACTGATAAATGCATGATTCACGTTTCAGGAAAATACTTTTAGAGAAAGTTATAAGGATTGCTTTTCAATTTTTAGGTGTTAGAGCTGGAAGTAATCAGCTGATGACTTCACAGACTTTTACTGGGTTAGGCATAATAATTGATGGTGAAGATTCCAATCATAGTTTGGTACAAAGTTCTAATGTTGCAAAGGATGAAAAAGATGCTGCCAGGTTATAAGAAGGAAATTATTGCCGGAATGCCAGCTGATATTATTTTTAGATAATTTCCTTGTTAAATGGAGATTTATGGTTTGGTGTAAATGAATGAGTTACTCCAACTGTTATATTACATTTTAATTCTTCATTTGGACTAAATACATTTATGACAGTGATTCTCAACAGCTTTTGCAAAACGAAAGAAAACCAAAAACAACCCCTCAGATCCAACCCAGATATATTACACGCAAAAAGTGCTAAAAGTTACATTGGTAAAAAATCTCTGCTGGGTAGACATTTCTTCTTTGCTTGTGTTTTTTTTTTTTGTGTTTTTTTTGTTTGTTTGTTTTGCGGTTTTTTTTGGCCACAGATGTTAGCTGTTTTGTATGGGAATAAAGTTGTTAGTTTATGAGTTTCTTGGTGAAAAAGTTTAAAGGCTTTGAGTGCATAAGACGTGTGGACTGAAGCGCCAGAGGACATTGGTGGAATGTTAGGTGAAACCCATAGGGAAATAATTTAACAGCAGCATCTGGAAAGGAACTGTATGTGGCTTTAAGGTTTACTTTTAATGCAGGTAGTTAAGATGAGATTAAATGTAGGTGTTAGTATGTGAGAAATGGGGGAAAAAGCTAAGTGATGAATATATATCATGTGTAATTCTGATATTAGGCAAAAGATTTAACAGAATCCACAGCTGATCACAGCTGAATTTTTAACAGGCTGGAAACATAATTTGAATTGAGTTATATGTTGACTTCATATAAACCAAAACAGTTTACATGAAGAAATTACTGGGGAAAGAGAAGGAAGAGGATAGGCAACTTCCTTTGCCCTGCCATGTCTTACTGTTGCCTGAATGGTACGAAGAAGGTGGAAAATTAAGCTACTATGCCAGCGGCTATTTGCTCTACAGAGAGGAATCAACTGGTGATTAAGAATTTTCCCTTGTCTCCCTGCTATTTTTTGATATTTAGGTCTTGATTCAATTGCCTAAGTATAATTATCTGGTGCCATAAGAGATGCCCTCAGGTACCTGAGATGGTTGATAGGGTTGACAGATATCAAACAAGATTTATGGGAGACCTCCACCCCCTGGCACAATAGCTGGAGGTCAAGTGGGATGCATCTCAGATGCACTAGTGCCTGTAATTTGCCACCTGACTTGCACCCTTACAACTTGGCTGAATTGTTTCATCACTGGCAGTGATGAGGAGTGACTTGCTGCAGCCAGCCATACTTCATTGTTGATGCCATTTAGGATGCCCTATAATATCCTACTTTACCTCCAGCTGCTGAAAAAGGCACAGATCCTGTGTCCTGTGTTTAGGACACCTTAAGACGTTATATGTGAATATATAAATAGACTGTACAGGGATACGTAGCACACCAGTAGACATGTATGTGTGGATACCTAGGTTCAGGTGTCTTAAAGTCCAGTTGAATCCTGCCATTAAGAACATTTCAGGACATTTTGAGCTTAGTGAGTTGCATAGCTGGCTTGCCATTTATTCCCTAAGTATTATTATCTATTATTAATTTAGAACAATCCTGTGGTCAACATTATGTGTCACAGTAAAATGAAAGTACAGCTAATGGTAATATTATTAGATATTTTTTACTTACTTTGTGCTCAGTTAACACTGGCTCACTGCTGTTATTACGTTTTTACAGCAATTCACATTTCTTTCTTATCTGTTGTACAACTTACTATCCAGAATATGGAGGCTGAAAAAATCTTTCTAAATATGCAAAGTCTGGAAGGGGAAGCAATAAAAAGCCTAGGAAATCTTATGATTCATTTTGCCATGACATCAATCTTCTCAAATTGTCTGAAGTGATAGGACCCCATTTTGGTTTTGCCTTTGTTGTAGTTTCTCTAGTACCCATCCATTTTCTGCTGCTTGTTCCACTTCACTTTTTTAATTTTTGCATTATTAGAACAAATTACAGTCGTAATGCATAACTATTTAATGTAATAAATTAGAAAGTTAACCAGTTCAGCAGAAGCCGTGGCATATGAGTACTTTTTAATAAACTCATAAACCCCAATATTTTGAAAGAAGTTTATTTAAAAAATAAGGCATTACATCTCTTTTCTAAATTTCGTATAGGCAAAATTTCCAATAGCTTTAATTGTTATCAGTTAAATGGGCAGAAACTTATTTAAATATGTTCACACTAGACTGATTCAGTTGTGAAAATGGAACATTTTTGCAACATCGAGAATGGTGCAGTGTTCAAGATACCACAATTTCCTTCCTACTGTTGGGAAATTATTATGGTAACACTTTGCAGATGTTATTTTTCTACAGAGGTTTATAAATTTAAAATTTTCCTGAAGGATGAGTTGCCAACAGTGGCTAAATAAATAACCATTAAACTACTGTCATTTTTATCAGTGTCTTTTGGGAAAAGAGCTATGGAAAACATAGCAATGAGCCAGCAGTACTTGAATTAAAGATTTCCTTGATCTTTTAGGCACTGCCTTTGGACACAGAAGGTGATTTTAATGACAATAATAATTGAGAATAGTTGATTTACTTCCAACTTTTTACTTGAGTTCTTGAAGATCTATGCGTAACTTACTTTTATTTACAATGAGGTATTTAAAGAGACTTACCTGATAAAGTGAATGGGCTGGTTTGTCAGTGTATTCATTTTCCCCCTCCCCTTGATATCCCAAAGCATTATAAAGGGCAAATTATTTTCACATGTTGGCTTTGTAAGGATGATCATACCTCTGCTTTTTCAATGTGTGTGGAAAACCACCACTCTTTCTGCCTTCTAGAATTCTGTCTTCAGTCTTGCCTGTAAAACACCATGCACACCATAATACTATTACCATAAATAATAGTAAAGGAAAGTGTGGGAGGTTTTGGCTCCAGTGTCATCAGTGTGCTGTTGATCTCAGTCCTCTGCATCCTTTCCTTCCAGCCCAGATGGCAGACTGTAAAGTGTTTTTCCAGGCTTTGACCAAGATAGGGATATGGATGAAAGTGAGTTGGCTGCAAATCAACTTGGTTGGAGAAATGCTGCTTGCTAGCATTTAGGGGAATAGAAAAAAGGTAATGTATACACCATGTCCTGAAACTACGTTTTTAATTTTTGCTAAAGTGACTGGCTGTGTTGGCCTCTTACTAACAACAGAGGCCTCTAGTACCCTTTATAGTAAATTGATTCCATTGCAACACAAGTCTAATTGTGGTTGTCTGTTCCTCTGCTACCCCCTGACTCTATGTATGTAAATGGAATGTAATACATTCCTTTCATCATTAGTTTGCAAGTTATCTAAAACTGTAACCGCAGCACATTTGCCTGCTTTTAGGTTGCATGATCTCTTAGCTTTAATTGACATTTTGTCCTGGGTTTAACTGCAACAGTTAGTTTCTCCTTTCTAGTAGTTGGTGCAGCATTTTGGCTTTTGTCTGAGAGCAATGCTGATAACACACCAGTGTTTTAATTGTTGCTAAGTAGTGACTACTCTGATCTTAGAATCATAGAGTCATATAATGGTTAGGGTTGGAAAGGACTTTAAGATCATCTAGTTCCCACTCACCTGCCATGGACAGTGACACCTCACACTAGCCCAGGTTGCCCAAAACTTTGTTCAACCTGGCCTTGAACACTGCCAGGGATCGAGCATTTACCACTTCTTTGGGCAACCTGTTCCAGTGCCTCACCACCCTCACAGTAGAGAACTTCCTTATATGGAACCTGAACTTCCCCTGTTTAAGTTTAAACCCATTACTCTTTGTCTTATTGCTACTGATGAAGAGTCCCTCTCTGGCGTCCTTGTAGGCCCCCTTCAGGTACTGGAAGGCTGCTATGAGGTCTCCATGCAGCCTTCTGTTCTCCAGGCTGAGCAGCCCCAACTTCCTCAGCCTGTCTTCTTACATGAGGTGCTTGAGCCCCCTGATCATCCTTGTGGCCCCCCTCTGGGGTTGCTTCAGTAGCTCCATATCCTTCTTGTGTCGAGGACACGAGGACTTTTCATTCTCATGCTCTGCCAGTGAGGAGTGGCACAAGAAGCCAAGAGGAAGCAAAGACAGGACACGTGGACCAAACTAGCCAAAGGGATATTCCATTCCACAGCACATCATGTCCAGTATGTAAACTAGGGGAGTCACCCAGAAGGGCAGGTGGGTTTTTTTTTTATTATTTCCTTTTTTAGTTTCACATTCTCTCCCCTTGTTATTTCCCTTGTCATTATTATTATTAGGTTTATAGTATTAGTTTTGTATTATACTTTAGTTATTGGACTTTTCTTATATTAACCCATATGTTCGTTTCTTAAATTTTCTTTCCCATCCTGCCTGGGAGGGGGGGTGAAAAGGGGAGGTGTGAGTGAGTGGCTGCGTGGTTCTGAGTTACCAGCTGTGCTTAAACCACGACATATTTTTACTCAGACCTGTTCAATTCCACATGCTCTATGTGTGTTGAAAATAGCAACAAATGTTTTTTTAGAAGATTGCAAGTCATCAGCAATAATTCAGAAAGGTCAAACTCATCCAAGAGACTGATGTTTGAAGAGATTTATTGTTCTTTCAGGTTATTAATGATTTTATGTAAAATGCAGACATGACTATTAAAGAAGGCATTTCTTTGTTTTCAAAGATTTTGAACAGTCTTTGGGCTTAATTTTGTCATGTAAAGCTATTGCTCTTTTTCAGAGGATCCAACATCATGGTGGAGAATTGGATGTGATTTGCAGTTGCTCTTGGAACTAACTGCTTCTGTTCGACATCTAGTCCCCAGTTCCAGAGATTCCCTTTTTGAAGGGTGGTCAGAACAGCAGTTTCTCTACCTGCATCTCCATGTGGAATTTTCTGATCCACTGGAGCTCACATTTGACAAATTTTAAGCCCTGGCCACCAGAAAAGTTTGCGTAAGTTTTGTGATTTAAGCCCAGCTGGCAACCAGAAACCACTCAGCTGCTCTCTCACTCCCCCCGCTCCTGGAGGAATGGGGTGGAGAATTGAAAGACTGTAACTCCCATGGGTTGAGATAAGAACAGTCCAGTAACTAAGGTATAACATAAACCACTGCTGCTACCACCAATAATAATAATGATAAGGGAAATAACGAGGGAAGAGAATGCAGCTGCTCACCAACTGCTGACTGATACCCAGCCCGACCGAGCAGTGATCTGGCCCTTCCAGGTAACTGGCCCCAGTTTGTATTGTGGGCATGACGTGCTGTGGTATGGAATACCTCTTTGGTCAGTTTGGGTCAGGTGTCCTGTCTCTGCTTCCTCTGGGCTTCCCTTCCTTCCTGGCAGAGCATGAGACTCAGAAAGTCCTTGGTCAGACTAAACATTACTGAGCAGCAACTATAAAAACATCGGTGTTATCAGTGCTGTTCCCAGGCTGAAAGTCAAAACCACAGCACTTCACCAGCTACTAAGAAGGAGAGAAATGTCTGCTACTGCTGAAGCCAGGACAATGAGTCTCTACTGACATGGAAGAGGTTATTATCCTTGACAGTACAGTTAGAATGTAGCATGGACTGTCATGATTTTGATGATCACAATTTTAAAAGGGCAAGTGTATGCAATTCAAACATTTACATTTTTTACCTTTGCTTACTAAAGCAAAAGGCTTCTGGTAGTCAGTAACTGTCTTCACATCATGGTAATTATCTAGAATGTTGATATTTATGTGCCTGTATTTCCCCATAATATTTATTTCTAGTTTATGAAATAATACCAGTAATTTTATTTTATGTAATAATGTCATTTATGTTTATGTGAATGTTTGTATTTTGAACAGGTAGTCTTAATAGATCTGTATCTTTACCATTATGTAATGTGGAAAATACAGCTTTTATTCATTTTCTATCCAGCATAGCCATTACTGTGTACCTGAGATAAAACCACTGTTTGACCTCTTTTCACTGAATCTGTGCTTCGCACAGTTTTGGGGGTTGAAAGCAATATGTGAAAAGTTACAAAGCAACAACTTCATCAAAACTGAAGTTAAAGAATATAGACTAGCAACTCATGGTTTTACATACTAGTACTGGGAAAACTACAGGCCCAGTGTAGCAGTTCCGTGTAGCTCTTCGGTCTTGGAAGAAATATTGTTGCACTTTCCGTACTTTTTAAATAATGGAGAGATCAAGAAGAAAATCTAGTTTATGAAAAAAATGAGAAGGTCATAAAAAATACAGGATGATATTGTTGCAAGGTCTATACGGTAGCCCATGTAACTTGATTGGCTACAAATAGCAGTTTCAGAATGCATTCCAAATCTATGACTTGATAAAAAGTAATCCTTAAGCCTGTTACTTCTGAACTTGGCACTTCCTCACAGAAGGGGAAAATGAGGGATATTTTAAGCATAGTCAATCTAAGTTTAGTCTTTGATGTGATATGAGAAGTACAACAGAAAACAACAATCCTCTCATGTATTTTAAAAATGTATTAATAAACTATTAGAGCTCATTCTTAAGCTTTTAAAATAAAAGTTAAAAATAGACACCTTCAGACAATATTCAAATATGAGAATCCCCTTTCAATTAAAAAAAACAACCAACCAACCAAAAAAAACCAACTCAAAAAGCAGAGCTGTGGTTTCAGTTTGTTTATTCACAGTTCAAGCTGAGTTCACTCAAATTGGATAGATGAGGCAAATTATATGTTTGAGAAAGCTGCAGGTTTATTTGCATCTCTGAGCAGCTGAGCACATCCACTGTAAGCAAAAGGGTAAACTGCAAATCATAGAAAACAGTATTCAGCAGGTGTTTCACCCAAAGTATATGAGACTTGACCTCTTGTGATCTAGTATAAAAGAAAACAGCTGGAGAAGTGAGGAATTCCTTCTCCTACACCCTCTGTTAGACTTCTGCATAGGGAGATTATAGTGATTTTTTAGCTCTGTAGCTCTTTTGGAAAATATGCTATTTTGTGTTTGTCTTGAAAGGAGTTGCTTATTTGATTTGCTGCATCTTGCTGCATTTTGCTAAGACCTGAGAGATACTGTGCTGTGGAGCCATTTTGCACAGTTAGAACCCCTCTGGTGATTCTGTGCAGTAAGTGATTTAGCAGACTTGTGTACCATGCCTCAGCTTTCTCTTTATGAGCAGAGTCATGTTTGTGTATCAGACAGAGCTTTGTTACTGTTAGTTGGATTTTCATGTGTCTTTCCATGTCAAGCCTGTGTTTGTTGTTTGAACAAGGCATTATCCTTTGGTATTACTCTCATAGCATCTGATAACTGTAGTCTCCACCGGGTGAGGAGGTGGTGCAGTAGGGTTAGAAAGAGCTAATGCACAAAACAAACTTACAGATGTAATTTATGACTGCTGCTGCTCTAGTCTGGAGCATGTGATATTTCTGTCCTCCATCAATAAAGTTCATACTTACAGTGCTAGCCATTAGCAACTATTTCACTTTTTTTTTAGGTGCAGCTGATAAAAAGTGGCAAAACCAGGGCCATACAGGCTTCATTCTATTCCTAGCATGTACAACCTGTGGTAAGGAAATGCTTGAGGAGCATAGGGAGCCTAGGGTTGTAACAGGCAGGTCACCAGCCAGGGCCTAGTCCCACAGCAGCTGAGTGAGGTGAGCAAGCTAGGCCTAGCTGGTAGCTGGGTTCAAGCAAGAGTCCAGGTCACTGGACAAGCTTGTGGTGACAAGGGAGATCCAAGGTTAGAGCTGGGAGTACAGCTCAGTGAGTTGGGGTCAGGATTCAGTTCACTGATGGTAATCAAGATTGGCGGTGCAGCCCAGTGTCAACCAGGGGGGCCCATGGTGGTGAAAGAGGTCCAAGCTCAACCTGTAAAGTCAGTCCATGGGCCAAGGACTGATCAGTGTGACTCCTCTGTTTACAGAGGAGTTATGGGAAATCAAGGAGGCAAGAATTCAGTTGATCTGAAATGCTTCTAGAACTCTGTAGCTTAAAAGAATAAAAATCATGCCAGCTGTTCCAAACAGATGCTCTGAAACAGGAATTAGAATCCTCTTCATTGGGCTGATCCTGCATAAATATGCATGTGTTCCTTCTTGCCTTTCATATACCTGGAAAACTTTTGATGCATGAGGTATCAGTGGCTGGTGGCATATTTTGTATTGAAATGATCTGCTACAGCAGGTAATACTACTTCTCTCCTATGTATTTATCTGTATTCCAATTTTTCAGTGAGGAAGAACTTAGAGGCAAAAAATGAAATGCGACAGCAGGATGGATTGGGAATCACATCATCAAATGAGACCTACTGTAACAGTAGAGATGAAGCAGGACCCATGCCCTTCCTGAGCAGCAACACTTGGAGGCCAGAACTCTTAAGATATTTATAATGTCTCCAGGAACATATGTTTAGACAGCAGGAATGAGCAGAGGTTTCTTAACCTTGTGCTGAATACCACTCTTAAACCTCAATTTCTATAGCTTTGGAAGACCTACTCTAAAGGATTTCCTAAGGGAATATTAATATATAGATGGTATTTAGCTTTTTTAAGTTTATAACTGTCTGTCTGTGAGTAGTGTAGTTAAGAGTGTGGTTTGAATTTTCTAGTTTTGTGTAATATTATTATTAACAGAGTAACATTTTCTTGCAGTCTCTGGAGCATTCCCTGTGAATGTAATTTGTTATCTTTTGTGCTATCAGTTCATCAAAATTTTGTTCACTTGATAGAATTCTTTTTACAAAATAACTAATTTCTATTTTCTAAATAAAAGTAATCGTTTTCTCTTATTATTTGTTCATTAATATTATTTGCACTTTATGACCTTTGTCCTTACTATTGAAGTCCTCTTTGTAAATAGGATTAGATTAGACAACTGGCCGTTAAGCAACATAAACATTTATAACTTAGTTGAATTCCCCTGTGTTTTAAACCATATTTCTTCTGTTTTCTTATGAATGGCTTGTATTTTATTATAAATAGCCATGCAACACTTTAATAAGTGGTCTAGCAGATTATATTAGAATTTAATAATTAATGGAAATGACAGTAGAAATGTTAGTGGTGTTACTTTACAATAGAAATCCTACAGTGAATTCTCAGTCAGTTCAGATAATCTCCTGATGTATGTAAATCACTACGCTTTCATGAGCTCTCAAAAGCCCTCTTATAAAAGTTGTAAGAACATTCAAATTAAATGAGAAGAGGTGGATTAAAGTAATACCTGTAGGTGGTGATCCCCAGTATAAGAGAGACTTAGATATCCTGGAACGGATCCAGAAAAGCGACATGCAGATGATTAGCAGATTGGGGCATCTGTTATATGAAGAGATGCTGAAAGAACTGAGACTGGTTAGCCTGGAGAAAAGGCAGCTCAGGGGGATTGTATAAGTATACCTAGTGGGGTGAATAAATAAGGTGAAGTCAATGAACAGCACAAAAGGGCACAAACTGAAGTACAATAAATTCTATTTAAAGATCAGAAAAGTATTTTTTTACTGTGAGGGTACTCAACACTGGAACAGGTTGCCCAAAAGTTTTCACCTTTGCAGATACTCAAGACCCAACTGAACATGGTTCTGGGCAACCTGCTTTAGTTGATCCTGCTCAGAGCAGGGCTGGTTAAACTAGATGAGCTCCAGAGGTCCCTTTTGACCTCAATGATTATTTGGCTTGTTCCAGATAAGTTAACTCTACATTTAACTAGTTTAATTCTGTAGTGATTTACTCGCATTTCATATTTTGCCTTCCTGTGGATGATCTCAATTTGACTGAATTTTTTTTTGAAGCAGAAAGCCCAAAAGTGGACCAGAATTTCTACTTATTAAGTGTCAGGCCTCTGTTTTATGTATGACATCCCTCTTTATAGCCTAGAATTATATTTGCCTTTTTTTTTTTTTTCTTCCAGGGGTGCAGGTTTTTTTTTTTTTTCCTTTGCTTGAGAGCAGGATGTTACGGACTCATATTCAGTTTGTTATTCGCTTTAACATACCAGTCCTTTTCCATAGAGCTGTTTAGTCATGTACTCTCAATCTACTATCTTACAAAAATCTGGCTTTGGAGTGTCAAAGTTTTGAAAATGGAGAAATAAGTATGATGGAATTTGTGAAAGATGACATGCAAAAATTCTTTGTTGATTTGCATCAGATAAAGTAAGGATAGTCCTAAATGTTGTATTATGGTTTGCTTTTTGTTGAAATTCATCAGATTTATTTCTCTAGTATGTCAATGGAATTTTGAATTCTAGTCCTGTTATCTAAAGCACTTACAACTGCTTTGATTTTGATATTTCTATGATATAATTCATGAATATGCAATGTTATAATAAGAAAAGTTTACTTACTGAAAGCTGCTCAAGGGCTGATGAGGTTTTTTGCTAGTCATGGCCTGTTACTATATACTGTTCTCCCAGTGGTCATGTCAGCAGCAGACAGCAGAAGATGAGGTTTTATGCTAGTCATGGCCTGTTACTATATACTGTTCTCCCAGTGGTCATGTCAGCAGCAGACAGCAGAAATTCTAGGATGAATATTCAGTTTATTTTTACTGAGAGATATTTACCAGGTGTGTCACTGTTTTCTGAATATCTATTATTTATATTTCATAGGTGATTCTTCTCCATTTTCCCCCAGTTGACTTGGGAATTAATATGTTTTATGTCTGTCTTTGAGTAGCATGAACTGTATAAACAAGTCTCTGCAATATCACTTCAATCCTTATTTGATTATGTACTAAGATTTTAATTTCTTCCTGTTCATTTCCTTTGTGTCTTGTAAAGTTTAGAGGCACCTTTGTGTTCAGGAGATTGTCCACTTTTCTTTTTTCCCCTTCCAGCAATTGCACTATTTATCTCAGAGCCTTCACCCACTATTTGGACATTTGTCCATGTCACTGCACATATACATATGGAGTTATGATGCCACCTCCCTGCTGATCCTTGTTTAAAACTACTCTCCTGAGTAATTTGTGCAAGATGGACCTACCTTTGTTCAGTTGTCGTCTGCGCCAGAACACCACCTTGTGGAAAAGGAAAGCAGAGCTTTATCTTTGCTTGGTTAGAAAGATTGAAAAGACCTGAACCCCCAAGATTCTTCTCCCTTGCTTTTGGGTCCTTTCAGTTACTTTTGAGCAGCTCTGGGCAATATTTGCTAGTGCTATTAGTGGACATATGAATGAGCTGCATGGAATAAAAATCAGAAGGCTGAAGATACCTCAGCACCTTTACTACAAGTAGTGAAGCGGTAACAGAGCTTAAAAAAAGTGTGTTTATTTAATTTGATTATATTTATGGTTATGTTAAGAAAATTATATTGCTTTAATTAAGGGTTACTAGGATTTCTGTAGTAAATGTGAATTTGAAGCTATTTAAAGCTCAGAGGAAGTGTTTCCATACAGAAATTTGGCATTTGATGTCTCAAGCTGAATGGTATGGTTTTTGTTTTTCTGATTTTTTTAAAAAAGACTCCTTGGCTGCATTCTGTTTTGAGGGAGGCAGTTTTTTGTGGTTTTGTGTGCTTTTTGTTCTCTGTTGGCAAGGCTTGATACATGGAAAAAACAAATTTTTCAGGCTCTTGGTCTTTTATGTCAACTATTTCCTTTTTGATATTTCAAACATTATACTTTGGTAGTCATTACTTTTTAACAGAGCAGCTATATAATTTGATAAGCAAATACCGCTAAGTATCTACCATAACTACACTTTATACTTCGTTACATAAAAATAATTCATATAATTTTGTAAAGATTTTTTTCTCAAGCAAAATGCTTTACTTAAAATGTTTAGTGTTTAATGTAAGTACTTGTGTATTTCTGTAAGGTTCATCTTTTTCATATTTCTTAAAATATGGCAACTAGTTTTTGCTTTTCTATTTATTTCTGTTTCATATTTGTAAACCATTTAATGCCATACTTGAAGGCGTTGAAATTCTCTAAGTTTTACTGTTGGTTCTGTAAATCATCCTTTTACCATAGGGTATGATGCACCTTTGTAATCCTCTGGTTAGAGTTCGGAGAACTTGATCACTTGGTTCACAAAGCCCAAGTCTTGGTTAAAGGTCTAATATCATCTGGATAGCAACCAGAGAAGTGTTTAAATTCTGCATAAGTTCTTAAAGACTTCTGAATGGAGATGGCATGAAGCCTGGCACAGAATGTGGCTGGTGGCTCAGGTGACTTCAGCTGTGTTTCAGGTTACATCCAGACACTCTGCAAGTGTGGCACTGTGATCAGAAGACCTCCCAAGAAAGCAGGGAGTTTCTTTTTTCTTCCCAGCAACTTTGTCAAGTATATATCTCCAATGTCTTGGAAGAATGTCCTAACAGCTAGTTACTGAGCATTTATAGGACAGGTGAGATTAAGGTGAAGCAGTACTCCTTTACTCCTCTGATTCATCTTGGACCACAGAATAGAAAAATGCTAGAGTCATCTTAGCAGAAGATGGTACATGCACTCTATAGTTTGTAATTTGTTTCTGAGTTTTATCCAGTGATTTTACACTGTAAAATGCATGAATAGTACACAGGGGCCTGAACCTAGGTATTCTGCCTCTCTTTTACTTGTTATCTGAGGTTCACTGATGCAGCACAAGAGAAATTATTAGTTATGCTGGGGAGAAGGATATCAGAACAGAGCAATCAATGTCCTCTAGGTGAAACTAGATGAAATTCAATGCAAAGCAAGACTATTCTAGACTTAGAGCTCAGAGTCCAAGCAAGATGCTTACTCTAAGCTGTTAGTTCATCATCTTGAAGAACTGAAGGATTTGTCTGTGGTACTGCCTTGATTTTCCACTATGTGGCCCTTGTGAGAGTCATCCTGTCCATGGTTATTAGTGCTGTTTTTAAGAACAATGAATTCAAGTTGGGCCTGCTTAGTGGACGGGAAGACTATAGAGAAAATGAGGAGGTGAGAGGCCTGGACTATGGCTCAAAGAGATTGTAGCCCTGTTATATCACAGATGGAGAATAAGAATGAATACCTGAATGCCATTCTGCAGTGCCCCTTCCAAACTTCTTGCTCCTTGTGAAATCCAGGGGCTGCAAACACTCTTATGAATGGCTGTGTGAATGTGCTGTAGCTGTGTGAACTGTTCTGTAAAGACAGGTACAGATCTTTGATTACAGCAGAAGTTTTGCCACCGTAGGAACTGAATAGGATTTACAGGATTTGGCCTAGAAATTGAATATTTTTGCCAACAAAATTTTATGTACATTTTTCATGCTCTAAATTAAGCTTTGGTTCACATAATCTATTTTACCTCCTTCCTTCCCCCTTTCCACCTCCCCAGCCCCCAGTCACAGTTCTACTCATACTGCAGCTGGGGCATTTGTCTTGTAACAAGAAGGATCTGATAATCATGAAATAACCCAGATTTATGCCTGTAGTGCTGAAGCAGTGCCATATTTGTGAAAATAACTTAGGAGAAACAATATGCAGCAGATGTGAAGGTTTTACCTTCACATTTAAGTAGGTCTATGCTGTCAGCGAGTGTGGGCTTAGTACAGCCTGACAGAATTTTAACTTACCAGATGTTCCATGTGATCAAATAGATACTATACAGCTGTTTCCCATTCTACTGGGCTCAGATAAATACAAAGTAAATGCTCCGGAATATGTTTACTGTGTTTTGGCTAGTGCTGCAGAGAACATACTTTTATCTATAGGCACCAATAATGCAGGGAGAAAACAAAGGTGCTGCGGGAATGCTCATTTTCTGTTACTGCAAGGAAAAGTCAGCAAACATTTGGTTGAAGGAACTTAGATGGTACTAGCTGGGGAGGGATGAAACATAGGTTTTTCATTTTATGTGGATGATGTGAGATTAGTCGCCATATTTATGCACTGCAAAAGTGACTTCTGATCTCTGGGCAAGCTGTGACTGCAGCCTGGAGCCGTCCCCCTGGGCTGACTGTTGTTCTTTCAGTGGTAGTTAACTCTCAGGGGAGGTGGTGGGTGCAGTGGGAGTAGCCATCCCATAGGTAGCTAAACTAATCCCAGCATGGGTGATCAAGACTGGAATGGAGACCTCTCTCCTTCTCTGGGCATGGGCAGCTTGCCCCAAGCTGGCCATTTGATGTGTTTTTTAAGACATGAAGCTGCTGGGGGTCAGTCTAGGCAGCTACTCTCAACTGTATCAAGACTTAAAGGCCCAGGTTACATGAACTGCCACACCTGTCAACTTAATTCAATAACAGAGCAGCTAAATAATAAAAACGAAGTTTCATTTCCCTTCACCTGCTTTTCTGCTTATTTCTCCTTCCTCCCCCTCCAACTCCCTCTGCTCTCCTTAGCCCTTTGACCTTACTGCTGCCTTCCTTCCCTCCTGTCGCTTCCAGCCTCCTGCCTTTCCAGAGCTGTTTTTACACCTGAGAAATTCTTCTTCTTGTCTACTAGTGGCCTACCTTCTCCTTTAAATCCTTCTTCCAAACCTTCATCCTCAGACAGAGGATTTACTTTCATCTTTCATGAATAATCTCTTCAACATTTCTTGACTGCTCTGTTATTTATGAATTTATAGCCTAGTCTTGCAAATGTTTACAGGCAAGTAACTGTTGAGTTAAACTGAGAACATTCAGGTAGAAGTTTGGAGAACTGAGTTGTTCATTGATAAGCTTTTTGAAATGGAAATATTTCTCACTGTAAAACACAGTGTTCATTTATGATTCTAGATACATTGTTATAATAAACATTTGTGGCCTCAGAGGAGCAGTGGAACATGCACGTGGATAGCTTTGGCTTTTAACTTCTGTTCCCTAACTCAAGGTGCAGAACATGTTCTTACAGATTTTTAAAGGCCATGAGCAAACTTAATGTTGACAATATGGCTTTACACCCAGAATCATATGAGAATACAGGTATAAGCTATACCTTTAATCTTGGTGACCTTCATTGATTTTTTTTAGTATTGATTTTTCTTTCAGGAATCTCAAGCATCTGGACTGCCTGCATATATAAAGATTGTAGAAGTTGGTCCAAGGGATGGATTACAAAATGAAAAGGTGATTTTCATCTGGGATTTTTTTTGTTGTTGTTGTTTTTTGCTCTGTGTGTGTGTGCGCGTGTGTGTTGTGATATGGATGTCAGTGTTGTTTTCATTGTGTAAAACCCATATGTGCTGCTAATCTTGTTTTTTTCTATTATGTACTATATTTATTTCTTTTTATATCAATAACTTTTGTATGTTAGAATAAAAGTATATTACTGTGTAGCCAGGTGTTAAATAATATAATTTCTTTCTATACTTGGTTTAGTAGCCTTTCTGTTACTCAACTGCCATATCTTTTTCTGGAATTTGTCTTGTCAGTCCATAACGTGTCCTGACATATTTGGTAATGCAATGAAACACTGTCTGTCTTCATAGTAGTTCATGCTTCTTTCTTTATCTTCACTTTTTTCATGCTGGAAGTGCTACTGTAGTAGGAATAGCACAATAGGTTTTGTCATGCTTCCTCCTGGACAGGCATGGAGAAAAAGAAATTGCTCTTTTGATTTTGATATTATTTGCCTGAAGTGTGGTTAAGGAAGCATGGATGAAGATTAAAAGAAACTGTAAAATAAGGTACATGTATCAAAACAGTCATCTGTTTCCACAAACAGGAGGATAGGAGGATAGTTTTGCATATAATGGTGTGCTGATATCAAAGATGTTAGTAGTATTAAGAGAATGGAATTACTCTGTCTCAGCTCTGGAGCTTTTTTCCCTCCATTTTTGTCTGGTTGGGCTATTCTATGTTACTGTTTCCTTTGTTGCTTCCTTGCTATGTTGGTGTTTGGTTACTAAGAATTAGTGAGGCCAGATCTATAACCAGTAACAGTGGTTATAAAAGTGCTTCCTAATTCTTTTATGGTGGACAAAAAAGGGAGTAGGATCATGTATACTGCCTGGTGCATTCCTTATGCAGTAGCTTCCTACTATCCGGAAACACTACAGTTATGGTATAATATATGAGTATAGTTCATTATTTTAAAAAGTATGATCATTTATATACTGAGAACTTTTAATTTACAAAAATTTCTTACTGAATGAAATACTGTACTACAGTCTGTCTCCATGTCCATAGGTGATAGTCCCAACTGATATCAAAATTGAGTTAATCAACCAGCTTTCCAAAACAGGCCTTCCTGCAATAGAAGTGACCAGTTTTGTTTCATCCAAATGGGTGCCTCAGGTATGTAAAATCATCACCATTCAGAACTATTTCAATTTATGTTTAAATGGCGTTAGATGCAGTGGAGTTTTCCAATAGAGTATAGCCTGGGTAATTATACAAGAATTATAATTATACAAGAATTATACTGTTGTCAGACACAATGTAGGCAGCTTTCAAGTTTTATGCTTTTATTTAGGTTGGTTGAAGTTGGGATAATTATTAAAAAGTAGTCAAAATTCAAGAAAAGCCAGGAAGCTGTGCAGAAAGCTGCTTAAATCCCTAACTTAGCGGCGGCAAGAGCAGGTTGCTCCAGAAGGGAAGGGGAAAACCAAGTATGGTAACAAGGGGGCCAAGACTGTAACCTTGCTGACTAAAGGGCAATCCAGCAGTCTGTGAGAGCAGTTCAAATCTGGTGAGGGTAACCAGGCAGCCAAGAGTACACACACTCAGTGAGTTCACAGTGATGCAGCAGATCCCAGGTTAAGCCAGGAGTCAAGTCTGGTAGACAGTCACTATCCAGTCAGTAACATACATGGCAAAGCACAGGCTTGGCTCTTGCTCTGCAGCTGCACTGTTTCTCAGGCAGGGAGGGAGTATGAGAGTGTCTCAGCTTAAAAGTTGCTGTGAAGCAACTTTTGTTATGAAGTTGGGTGAAAGGGGAGGGAAGGCCGTGTTAAGACTCCTTAACAGAGCTATTTTGGGGAGCATTTGCTGATCCACTTTCCAGCTTTTTTTGATGAGCTCCAAGGCTCATTGAAACTTCTCAAGTTGCTGTTTTATCAGTGAGCTGGTCTGGAGTGCAGGAAGCTAAACTCTTCAGTGGGGAGCACTCCTGGCCTGATCAACAGAAATTCTAGGAGTACAGCTTGTCATGATTACTACATAGGGTGTATGTGTGTATATGTGCAAGGGACAGTAGTAAATGGGGAGTGAGAGAATTGCTCACAGGATGCTGAAAGGGGTTAAGAGGTGTGGGGATGATGGATCAAGACTGTGAGTAAAGGGCAACTAGGATAGAGGATACTGATTGTAGCTATAGGGATAAAGATTTGAAAATATGAAGCAGTTGGGATGCAGAGTACTGAGTTTGAGTAGATGAAGGGCATTGAAGCTGATCTCTGGGAGATAGTCATGGTGGAAGGGACCTCTTCTGAGAGCAACAGCAGTTCAGAGACCCAGAGCAGGAAAACCTAGATGCTTGTGCAAACTGCATAAACTTTCCATGAGTGCTCCCTAGTACCAAACCAAGAGAGCCCACTCACCAATCCTGTGGAGTTGTGGACTACTGTGGAAGCTTGAGTCTGCCCTGAAGCCAAACACCCATTTTTGAATGTCTGATGCACTTGGTACTTTTTTGTGTATCTGTCCACCATGTGGTCCTCCTTTTTGAGTTTGCTCATAAAAGGGCAGTGACTTTTTACAATTAATAATACAGAGAAAATACAATCAATGGTAATGTTGTACTGTGGAATGGAAACAAAGAAGGTACTTGTGCATTTTATTTTGCTGTTGATCTGTAAACATTCAGTTGTAACTAAAGAGTTTGAATGATGGCACATCATTAATATAACTTAATATTGTTCCTACCTCTTTTCTACTCTTCCAAGGACAAATAGTCATTGATGTAAATAAGAAAGGTAAAAAACCCTTTTTTTTTGTTCTTTTTCCCTAAATGAAATTTCATTTTCCACATTTGAAAGTGTGTTTGGAAGATCTAAATCTGTGACTTTCCTATATGTAGCAGTAGTTAGGCACATTAATTATTTTGCAGATCTAACACTCTGTCAGCCAGCCATACTGAGTTTTGATGAATCACAATAATTTTTGCATTATTTTTCCAAAGTTAATTTTTACACATGGTACAATTCAGCAGAAATCCTAACCTTTCTGAAGTCAGCAGCAAAACTCCATTGGCACTAGGGGTGGCAGGTTTTCATTTGAGATTTAACACTTAGTCTTGAAGTATATACTATGTAGCTCCTGTTTATGCAAACTTAATTATTCCGTGCAAGTAAGAAAATAAGTCAATACTTGTCTATATAATTTAAACTAATTTTCAAGAAATTACACATTTGTTTGCACAGAAACATTTAAGTATTTATATATTTAGTAAGGACTACGCAAGTTATTTATGTAACAAAGCATGAAATTAATTAGAGAAAATATTTTGATTTTTTTTTACATTGTTTTGTCCAAATATATATAAAGTTTGTCTATTTTAAACTGAGAATACAGCCTGGGCCTGGACTATAATCCTCTGGGAAAAACAGTAAAATCATTCTTTTTCTTACTCATGAATTAGCAGAGCAAACTGTTCAGCACTCTGAAGGACTCCTTTGATTTATTTCAGTGTTCTTGGGATCACTAATGAAGGGTCTAAAGAAAAGATGACAGGAAAAGGGAAGAGTAACAATGCAGAATTTCTTTGGTGTTAATGTAGGGGCAATGATATTGTGTCCTTTAAAAGTGATTAGGCTAAATTTTTGCAAGTGCCGTCAAACTTCAGCAGTTACAGCAGCAGAAAATAATGTAGGTTTTTAAATGTTAGAAGAGAAAGTCTAAAGCAAAAGTGGATTTCTTCCTTTCTAGTTTAATTATTTCCTTTTTCTGTGAGACATTAGAAGTACCAAATTTAGCAGAGGTTTGTCAGTTTTGGAAAAAAATGAACAATCTTTTCTTATCTTAAATTCATGTCTGAATAATTTATCTCAATGGCTTAATTTGTGTTTAAAATGTTTTTTATTTTACAGATAAGATTGTGTTGCTTTGATAGGGAGTGTAGTCTCGACTTTGCCTTTTCTTTGCTCCTTTTTTCTTTTCATAGGTCATGGGAATAGAATTCATGGTTATGTTTAGATCATTCATTCACTTATTTCTTTTTTTAGTATTTTAAAGCTCTTTTATGGTTTCCCATCCACTGTTTTTCTTGGCACAGATCTTTTTTACTGAAAAAAGCTAAAAAGAAAAAGTTCTACAGTAGCGAGGTGCCATATAAAACAGGATCCCACACCTATAACCTAAATGGCCAAAAATTATAAATACCTACCATTAGAAAGCTTATTTTTAAAGAAATTTGGAAAATAAAATATTTTATTACAATTTGAAACCTTATAACATGCAATATGTGTTAAAATGGGATTTTACATACAGGAAAAATAGTAGCAGGACAAATGTAATGCATATAATGTTATTTGGATCTGGCAGCTTTATACTGGTTATAAAAGTTTAATTTTTGTTTTTTAATGTATTTTAAGTCAGGCTATAATTTCAAAGTATGGAATTATTTCCAGCATTTATCATTTAATTAATCATTTGGTTTCAAACGTTGTTCCTTGCCCTGAGAAATGTAGATATTAAATTCATCAAATTAAGGAATGAAAAATTATTCGTCGAAAACTAAGGCATTTACCAGTGTTTTTTTGTGAGGCTATCAGATGTATTTGGTGGTCATACTGATTTAGTTTATGTAGAAGCAATTACAAAAAGTTGATTTGTGCCATCGCTTGTTTCCTGATGAGAAATGAGTTGTATCTGGCTATAAGGCATTTTTCATACCACACACCCACTTCCTTAAAGATACATATTGAGCTTACATTTAAGGAGACATACATGCATTTTTCTGATATTTTTAATCTATTCATTTTTGTAGTAGGAAACCCGTGATAGGGAGATTTGAGGTTGCCAGTAGTATTGTCACTTAATAATCTGGTATAATTTAATAATGCATGTTTAGAATTGGGGTACTGCAAAGTTATCAATAAAATATCAATTGAGAATAAAGCGTAACAAAAGCTTTGTGGTTCATACATCTTTTCATATGGTACCTCTCAAGTGACTTTTCATCAGTGTGGATAGAATGAGAAATGTAATTTAATACTGTTTACTTGGAAGATTTGCTTTTATGAGAGCTAATTTAAAAAGCTTCTAAAATACACTATTAATTTTAAACTCAAAATCTGTAAAACATGAAATAAGAGGGATATGTTTTATCAACTGTATTGTTTCCAGGCATTGCCCCCATTAATATAATACTAACTTTTCCTCCACTTCTTTCAAGAAAATATGCTTGTATAAATAATCTACAGTTTATTACATGAATCCCTTTTCTTGATTAGTATACGGAGTGAGAAAAATGCAGGAATATTTTAAAAAGGCAAAGTTTCTTTTGTGAGAGGAGACTGAAGAAAACAAATGCTTGAATAAAGAAATGGTCTTCTTATGGAAATAAAATAGTCTGAGTATATTAAAATGTTACATGACAGAGAGATCTGGATTTTGCCATATTTTTAAGGATAGACTTGCGATTAGTCTTTTAAAATATGTTGATTAGAGTATTGAGTAATTGAGGTTCACTTATCCTTAAGGATTGTGAGGTCACATTTATCAGAGTTCTGACATTTTCAAGATTTAGATAATTTTAAAATGTCAGTTATTCCATTAATTCCAGCTATTGAGTCAATTAAGTGAAATTTAAATTTGCAGTAACAGTTGATGATCAGCATGATCGCAAGTCTGTCAATTTGTGATGCAAATGATGTTTTCACAGATACGTGCAAACAAACCCACTTTTGAAGTCTTAACCCCAATTCTGTATTCATGTAGAACTGGAAAGCTTGCAACTTAACCTTTTGAGTATTTACTCAAAGGTTAAGAAATAAAAAAAATTAATGCTTGTGAGACATCCATTTAACCCCTTCACTGCTATACTTTTTGTTAGAACTGTATACCTAATGAAGGCAAAAGCATAGTCTAAGCCAATTTCTACTTATCTGTGTAAAATCAGAAAATAACTCCTGATCAAGACAACTTGTTTGTATATTTCAGATGGCAGATCATAAAGAAGTAATGAGGGGCATTGAACGGCATCCTGGAGTCCAGTATCCTGTTCTTACGCCTAATCTTCAAGGTTTTCATGCTGCTGTAAGTGCTTTCATGAATGTCCACTATTGCATCTTTCATGTTTCAGATACTTTCTGTTCTGCAGCAGAAGTTAGTTATTTAATGTCATGAAACCTGTCCTGTTAGAACTAAACTATAGCTTTTTAAATGAAAATCTCTATTTTCATTGTAAAAACTGGGCAAAAATCATGGTATTCTATATATTTACATTTATCGGACGTATTGATCAGTCTTTTCAAGTTCCTATAAATGATTCTTGTGTATACAGGCAGTTCCTTCTGCTTTGATTTGTTGGTCCTAGAAATGTTTCTGAAGAACGTTTTTTATTGGAAAATTGTGAAGGAGGAAGGAGTCACTTAAGTGAAAATACTTTATAGGAATATATTAGATTTCTGAAATGATGCGCTTCATTTTTGTAGGGATTGAAAGTTTATCTTTTTTCAGTTTATTATAGATATTCAGTAGTCCAATAACTGTTCAAAATTATAGACTCAGACTGTTTGGAATTGCAAAAATGGAGCAGGTCAGTCTTCTTAAAACATACATACATACATTGCTAGTCACATCTTTGCACTTTTTTGTTTTCTGAAAATTTTTCATGCTTCTATGCTTTTGGCTTGATATAGGACAAGCCATGTTTGGAAAGCATACTGCTTGATGGACATCTGTGATATAGTCTATCATTCAGTTGCTGTACTACATATGAAATCTTTCTTAAAACAAAATTCTGTACATAGGCAAGTTAACTATTAATACTCAGGTTGATAGTCCCACAACTTTGCAATAGTAGCTTGTATGAGTTGATGAAATCTGCTATATCTCTATACTAAATTTAGTGATATGATGAAAGGAAAACAAGGCGAACATAGTTGTAGGTGATTGCTGAGTTCTTTCTTGCTGCTGGTTTTTTTTTTTTAATTTTTTTATTTCTCTCTATTTGAAAGGGTGCTTGTTTCCGTAAGTATTGCTGAAGCTTGGACATTATCCTGCAGAAGCAGAGAGTACAGGGGAAAGCTCCATTCATTTTCATTGAACAAGAATATTCTCACTAGAGAATGAGAATTAATGAATTGAGTATTCTCCTAGGGTTAAATATTTGCTTCTTATATCATTTGGCTTTCAGCAATCCAGTTTGCCTCATGTTATTAGCTGATTTTACTGAGTATGGAGGTACTAAGTACAAGCTCAGGATAATTGCCTCTTCAATGAAGTCACCACATTTACACATTTTCTAGACTGGTATTTGCTCTGAGACTTTTTCTCAGCAGACTCTCACATATACATTTTCCGTATGATTCGTATTGACTATGACACCAAGACCAATGGAGGCCTTGATCCTAGAGCTTGCTCTAACAATTAAATCCCTGTTGGTTATTGTTGCTGCTCTAGGCACATGCAGGCACAGAGCTTTCCTAAGCATGAGAATGACTTCCTGGCATTCATAAGGAACAGGCTTTGTACGGAGGATAAATATTTCAGAGTCGTTATATGATCTTTTCCTTTTCTGAAAAATGAATACAAGTATCAGTCATTGTTTTTTTTATAGTTGGTTTATGTGATTTCCTTTTGTAATACCTTACTCATTTATCACCTTAAAAATATGTTTTCCTAATTGCTAAGAAAAGGAAGGAAATATAGTGAATGAACTCAAAATTTGATTCAACCTGGTTTTATGCAATACATTTAAAAAAAGTTGGAATTAAATGTATGTTTTAGGTATGGACGATGTACTTATAATGTACTTAAAATTCTAGAATGTCTTGTAGAATTAAGTGCTTAACACAATCTTTTAATGTAATGTTATGATTCAGTTTTATTGGAATGTATTTTTCAGATTGCAGCAGGGGCCACAGAAGTCTCAGTATTTGGTGCAGCATCTGAAACATTTAGCAAAATGAATATTAATTGTTCAATTGAAGAAAGCATAGAAAAATTTGAAGATGTTGCTAAATCTGCAAGAAATATGAATATTCCAGTGCGTGGGTAAATATATTCTTAAATAATGCGCAGTGATTGGAGTTGCTGTTACAGGAGGCATTTGTACAGCAGGAAAGTAATAATACCAAATTTTTACATTTTAGATGTATTGAAATAATAGTCTTTATTATGCTTTTCATTTTGGTTTTAGGGATTTTTTGTTGCTTTTTTTTTACAGTTGCATATATCTATTAATTTTTCTCTGTGTTTGGTAACTACCAATAGTGACTAGCTTTTTCTAGAAATTTAAATAAATAACCTGTGTGTATAAACATATCCAATCCATTACACAAATTTATTTATTTTGTCATCACTGATGACAGAATAAAATTTATTTTGTGCTGCTGAGTATTCGCTATTGCCTGCACCTGAGACCCTACATGTTTTTATTTTATTATTGATAATATATCACTTCATACACCATAGAATCAAGGGATAAATTTGCTCCTAAGAAAAAAAATATTCTTGATATAAATTATTTTGAAAACTTCAAGTGTTGAAATGTTTGGAGCCTCTAGTACATGAAACTGGAATTGTCCAGTATTCATCTTTCTCTAGAGTACCTTCTTTTAAACTTGAAGTAATCCTGACTGTTACTCACTCTTGAATATTCATTTCATGTCCATTTTCTTTTACATTACACAGAGCTACTTATCTACGATTATTTGAGAAGTTCCTTGTGAATTCAAAAAGGCTCACATAGTTTCAGAGAGAAACTCAACAGTGACATTCCTTGCGGATTACTAGTAATGCATACTACATCATGCTCAGGAAATATCTGAGCTTGAAAATAGGTAGTGGTAGATACCTCAGAAACGAAGTCTAGGAATACTGGGATCTCTCTTTCCTTCAGAAATAGGTAATCCTACTGCTCACGTTCTGTACAATAATGTGGTAGTTTGAGCATTTCCTGTGAGAGAGGTCTGATTTGTAGTTACACCTCAGGCTCAGAGGATCACTAACAGAGCGGTTTGAGTTGAGAGGGCCCTCTGGAGGTCATCTTGTCCGGACAAGGATTTTAAGACACATGTATCCAAACAATGGTAGTTCACAAATGCTTGGGTCCTTTTTCCCTAGCCTGGTTATAGGCTAAATAAAGTATAAATATAGTTTATAGTATAAAATCACTGAATCAAAAAGTAAGGAGTTTCACTGTATTAACAAACAGTAACTTGTACCAGAGTTTAAACACTTTAACTAGCTTCTAATCTGTCAGGCAGAGTCAAGGTTTGCATTCCTGACCAACTTCTCTTATAAGAGGTTTGTTGTTTAGAAGGTCTTTGTCACCACTGTTTGCCACATTTTTCTGATACTAACTTCTGAGCTGAGAACGTAACTATGGGTGTCAACAAATGGACTTTACAACTGGTTCAGAACATGTAAACTGCAGATGAAAAAGAAATCCCTGTGGTGTACTCTAGATTAATGTTAGAGCTTCCAATGTCACCTTATCTTCTGTCCACTAGTTTTTGCATTTTTAAGGAAGTGGCAACCTTCTGGTTTTTCTTTTTTCCACAGATTGTATGTCTAAGGCATTTGTAACATGCCAGTGGTAGTTATTCTGGCACTTAAACACTGATGTGACAGAGATCACTGTTTCCGTGATAGCACTCTACAACATTCCCGTATATTTGTTGTCTGTAATCTGATGAACAACGTGGCAGGTGTTTTTCTGCACACAGAAAAAAAAATAATGATAAAGCAGCATTATGGGAAGGCATGTACAGAGAGAAGGAAGTAGGAGGCAGCAAATGGTCAGACGCAGAGCACACACGCAAAATAATATTTTTAATAATTAATAAGAAAAAGAAGGAAAACAGCACAAGGACATACAAAGAGAGTACTATCAAGAACCAAGTGATAAAGCAAACAGGAAAAACAGCACAGAGGTGAAAAAAAATGAGGTGATAAAAAATTATAAAAACTCAAAGAAAATACAATCAGATTATGTTTTCAAAGTGCTTTGTGCACCAAGAGCGAAGATCTGTAATTTCACTTCAGCATGCGCATCCTAGCAAACTTCACAGAGTGCAAGCAGGATATTTTTTTCAGCTCTGTTGTGTAATGTGCAGTATGTTGCACCGTGCTTCAACAGTGGACCGCATAATACCAGATACGCTACACAGTGAACAGATCTGAAGTTGTGAATGAAAGTGATATAAGTTCACCCCAGCTATAGCTTTCTTCCTTAGGCTTACAGGTGTAAGAAAAGTGAATCATTCAGAAGTAGGAAGCCATTGACAGAATCATTTGATTTGTGGGATTATAACCAAGTATAGAATCCAATTAGAGAGGATAAGTATATTGAAGAGAAACTACATTTATGTTTATGTGTAGCTATATTCATTGCGTGATATTAGCTTGGGAACTAATTTCTAGTGAAAATTAGAGGTTGAGGCATGAGGAGATAAGATGCACGATTAACATTACACTTCAACAAATCAAAAATTTTAGGAGAGAACTCGCTGGTATTTGTCGCTGATATATCAGGGGGGTCTAACAACTCAAAAATGAAGTAGCTAATCTGCTAAAAATCTGAAGAAGATCTGAATTGCAGAATATGGAGCCTTATTTCTTTTTACAAAAGAAAGTTTTCAAAAAAAGTAACTAAGGTAATAATTCTGACTATCTAAACTATCCACTAAACATGGATATAAATATATGAAAATATCAGAAACGAAGTTTTGAGCATGCTTATGTTAGAAGATAAAAGAGAACTGGCTAACGATATGTTTGGGCTTTGAATGAAGTTTAAAAAAATACCTCACAAGGAGATTTTGAGGAAGCACGTAGTACTTAATGAGAAGGAAATTGTTTCTATGGATCAAGGATTAGCCCCTTGTGATTTATGTAAATAACAATAGATATAAGAAATGCATTATCAGGCTTTGTGCTGCAAGGTAACACAAAATAAAGCTGTGGACTGTATGGACAAGGATTTGTATTCTGTGCACTGAGAATCTGTGTTTTGTTTTTAATCACCCTTTTAGAGATTGGCTACTTTTAAAGAGCCATGGCCAAAACCTTCAGCCTTTGCTCAAGCAAGCTTCCCGGGACTACACATTATGACTTCTAATAAAAATTTTGTAGGCTAAATGTTTTGCTTTAATTACTTAGGTAATAAAAATATGAATATGCATAAATTGTATTTATATTAATTTCAATACAGAGATTGTTTCCTTTCTAAAGCACTATTATTGTTTAAAGTTTTTTTTATTTGAAGGAAATGGATAATTTAGTGCCTTGCCCTAAGTCCTTATGTGTGCAGTTGAAAAATACTTCCAAAAATAATTTTAAGGGGTTCAAATTTTATTTCCTATTTTTACTGGCAATTTAGAATTTATGTAGTGAGCATAAATCATTGGCAGTCCTTGAATCTTATGAAAAATGTACTCAAACAGTTGAAACTAAACTTTAAGCCGTTGCATGTCTTACTGTTGCTACAGCTGCACTAACATTGACTCGATCATCATCCAGAAAATTTATGTTGTCAGCTGTCACGTCTAAAATCTGTAGCACAGTACACAGTTTTTAAATTGTTTCCTAAACTAGTTTAAATGTTTATGAAATCTTGTGCGTGGTCTTAGAAGTTAGACTATTTATTAGCATCATAAAGGGTTGTTTTTTTTTTCATTTTTTTAAGATGCATAAAATCTTTACAATAGCATCTCTCTGACACAGTCTGTGAAGACACTGACCCAAATCAGTTAAAACTGTATGGTCAGCTCATTACTACTATGCATACTTTGTGTCATTTGAAATGACTGCTAGTTTTAGAACTGCATAATTCAGGTATTATTAAAAATATTGCATCTTTTTCATTGATTAAAAATGAAGTCTAACAGACAGGAATGATAAAAAACCTGTGGCAAATGCTAATTGTAAGTAGTCACTTGGATTCTGTTTTAATTTAAATGTAATTGTAGTGTACAGATAAAGAAAATGTGAAGTAAATTCTGGTTAAGCTAGATTATTTCCAGCTAATGTACTCCAAAATTTAACGAGACTAAGAAATTGCAATTAGTACAATAGAGCAGTATGAGAGTAAGGGTTGGGTTTTCCTCTTTTCCACAAATGATACTTCACTATATACTTTGTGTCCTGTGACAGTGGAATGAAATCAGACTATCTCCCTCTAAAATATTCAGCTTTGTATAGGACAGTCTTAGTCGTAATAAAAATTAACTGAGAATAGAAGGGTTGAAAGCTTCTTGGTTTTGTTTTTCGGTTGGGTTTTTGGTTTGTTGGTTTTGTTTGGGGTTTTTTTTTTTTTTTCACCTACTAAAACACACTTCTGCATGGCCACCAGTTAAAAACTCTATTTTATGTCTCAGTCCTGAAAAATTGTCATTTGAATAGCCCTTCTGAGGCCATTTGGACTATTTGCATGTGCAAATCTGAATGTAGAAGCAAATGTTTAGAGGTTTAGTGTTAGAAAAACAGATGCAAATGTTTATTGTAACTCTAGAAGCATTTCCTTGCAAAGCTGCTGCTTCATAAATTAAATTATATGTAATCACACATTAATTTAAATTGCTGTATGTAATTCCTTTGTTTATACTGCTATGTCTTAAGAAGAAGCAGTATGGTGAAATTCACAATACTTAAAAGCATATTGAAATGTGTCAATATTTGGATTACATCTGTGTTTATATCCAATTCAAATAGTGGTTGATATATTTGAAATACAGCAATATTTTTTCGTATGACAAGTAGATATCAAACAAACAATTGCATAAAATATTATTACTAACCTTTATATTATGTTATAATAAAGGTTACGGGTTAAAATATATATAATTTCTTCTTGACTATAGGACATAATTATTATTTTACTTTCATGCTAATACACAAGGTAAGACACAAAATAGCGGAAAGGTAAAGAGAAAGAATTGATTTTAGTTATCTTTATTTTGTGCTGATGATGTTTGGATTTATTAAAAAAAAAAAATCCAGAAAAAAAATTGTGAAAGAACATACCAGTTTTATTTTAGAATATTTTGTAAGAAGTCATTTAAGAAACTAATATGAAGTCTGTTTTGTTTATAAAGAAACATCCTAATTATCTGAAACTTCTGGTTATCAAGAAAATCTGATCTTTATAATTGAGTTCAATAATGCTCTTTTTTTATTATAGCTCATCATAACTAGCTTAATTCAAGGTATTAGGACGACCTTAAAATAGCGTATTTTATACACCTAACTAAAAGAGCCGTCAGATAAACTCCAACAATTCAGTTTTGCACAAATCAATAGAGTTTAAAGCTGCACATGTTTCACAAATACAGACAGAAACTTTGAACTCATACTTTCTGGTATTCTGGAATACTAAAGGCTGGAGTACACATGTTTTTTCACATTGCTTTAACCCCCCATTTTTATGTTACATTGTGTACTTTAGCATAGTCTCAATATATTGATAAGAGGGTGATTTATGCCATTATCACTTCTTTAGATAGTAAAACCAATTTAACACCTTAATGTCACTGCAACTGAGCCCATATTTGGTATTGTGGGAACAACAAAATATAGATGAACATTTAATAGACTTGGAAAAAACACATTTTAGTGTGTGAATGGTAAACAAATCTTCAGGGTTACACGGTCTTAAGCCAGCTGGTCACAGTCCCCTGGAGAAGTTTGAGAAGCCGGACACTGCTGGGATGTGGGGACTTGGTGCATTTCTCTGTACTGGGGACAGATTAAGGAAAGGATGTAAAAGCCATTGTGCTAACTCTGTCATACTAGATGACTGCACGATGTAAGAGGAGAGATTTTCCTTAGGAATAATTTCATACCAAACTTTGCCCATTTTTTTTGTACTGCAGATAGAAAATACTATTAGCAGGCCAGAAGAAGAGATGCTTTAAATAAAATAAAATAAAAAAAAAAAAAAAAACCCAAAACCAAACAAACAAACAAAAAAAAATTAGGATACCTGTGAAAAGTAAAAATGATCCCTGTTTCTTCTTAAAGGGTAGCGTAAACTCAAACTTGAAATGTTAGTATGAAATTATGAAGTAACAATACAATGTGTTTGCTGGTATGTTACTGATTGGCCCGTGAGTAATTTGATATAATTATTAGAAGTGGTCCTTCATTATAGTACAAAACAACATTATAGTACAAAATAACAGTTTTGTTGTGGTTCTAGACAAATTATTTTCTAGAACATACTTCATAATTTAATGTTTTTTTCTGGACATTCTGAAAATAACAAACATCATTACTATAGGATTCACTTTGAAGAGCATATATGTGACTTGCAACTGGGCACTAAATACATTTGATATTTGATAGATATTTGCTTTTTTTCATTTTTTCATTTTTAATCAAATGTAGAAAAAAATTCCTGGCCTTATTACACACTTAGCTTGGCTTGGAGATTCTGTTTCTGGAAGAATCTTCTTTCCCTCTTCTTTTTACTTCCGCTCCTCTTATAGTAAAGATTGTCTGGTTTTTAACAAATGGCTTCCTTTGCAAAGAGACAGAATATATCAATCTTAATAATGTGAATTCACCAAATGATAGGCATATACATTTTAGCACGAACATCCAATAAAAATAAATACATCTGCAGCGAACATGGTAAATTATATGCGAACTTACACTATAATAATAAACAGGAAACAGCAGCATCTGAATCTGCAACTGGCTTCTCAGGAGGCTTCATGCTTCCAGCTGTGGTAGCAGCTGTGGATCTGGCTCTGGAACTCTTGCTGAAACAAGCTGACAAAGGGCTGATTACAACATGGAGTTCAGTTTCTGCTTAGATTCATTTTCCTTTTAACACATTTTGGTTATGAAATGTTTGCTCATTTAGCCTGTTTGTGGTTTTATATCCTGCACTTTACAGTCATTGGGCTGGTGTGGTGATTATCACCATTCCTGGTGACCTTGATCGTGGGTACCTTTTACTGTCTATACCATTTGTGGAACACTGAGATTTGGTTTTGGCTTACTCGAAGAAATTGAAAACTCTCTTCCTTCTCCCTCCCCATCCCCAGAGGCTGTTCAGAATTTTTGTCCAAAATATTACAGAGTAAAGTTTTGAGGGTTTCTTTTTTTAATTGTTTTTATATACATAGGAAACAATTTAGGAGAAGACCAAACAATATTCCCCTGCAGTTTAGAGCAGGCAAGAGACTGGATAAACTGCCAGGTGAAATAGGTAGAGAACTTCTTTTTATCACTTTTTATTAAAGGGAGGAATTCTGATTTCACTGAAAGCTGAGTGAGCAAAACAGCATTTACTTGTGTTCCTAAAGCAGCTGTATAGATATGAACACTTATTGCAGGTCCTTGTTTTCACCTCTGGTTGCATGGGCTCTTTTCTTGATTGCATACTAAAGATGCAGTTAAGCTACTAGCATGTCTGGCCTTGATTCAGCAAAGATTTAAGCACATACTTAGAATTAAACACTTCCATTGCAGAGTCTGCTTTGTGAACTTCCAGATACTTGCTTCTGCTCTTGTACTGTGGGGTGTCTCTGGTGAATATCCTGAGACCAAGAGAGTCTTTTCCATTGCAGAGTCTTTTGTCTGTCAGTCCTGCCATCTTTTTAGAAAACAGCTGTATTTTCCAACTTAATTGAATCCCCAAATTAAATCCCAGTTGCCTCTGTAACTCATGGCTCAAACCCTTCCCTCTTTTTCCCTCTGCTGCTTTCCCTCACATAGGATCTTGTTTCTTCTTTTAAGGAAAAATAGATACAGTATGCTCTTCCTTCTGTCACTCTCTTCTTCCTCTCCCCTCATCCTTCCTCTTTCTCCTCCACTGTTAAAGCAGCAGGAGTTTCTCGTCTACTTGCCATTTGTACCCCTTCCACTTGCCCAAATGACCCCATGTTCTGTTCTTTCTCTTTTTTTTTCCCCTTCCTTATTCTCTTTCTTAACCTCTCACTGTCCTCTGACTCTTTTCCTCTGCAATATAAGTTAAGCATCTGCCTCTTAAAAATTGTACCTTTGACCCTACTTGGTTCTTCATATCATATTTCATCGCCTGTCTTTTCTACGTTCCTAAGTTCATTGAAGGCGCTGTTTATAATTACTCTCTGGAGACCCTTCTGTGGTTCCCTCCTGTAACTCCTACGCTTTGGCTTCTGTTCCTTGCTTGCAACTGCAACAGCTCTCACCGAACTCCCTGATGACAAGATCTCAGAAACAGTAGTTTTATGCTCATTCTTCTTGACCTGTCGGTTGTGTTTGCTGCAGTTGACCAGACTCTTCTTTAAACTTCTGTCTTTTGTTGCTTTCTGTAGCGCTGCCTTGTTAGCTTTCTTCTTTCTAAGTAGTTCTTCAGCATGTTCTTCAAAGTTGTTGCCCATTTTGAAGGGGTATGGGTGAAGATCTTGAGACCCTGCTTTGGCTGATTCTATAGTGCTTTTAATGCCTTATGAGTTATTACATACACAAAAAAGAAAATGTAACAGCCAAACATATCTGTATATAGCAGATCTACCTTTCTACTCCAATTGTTTCCTCTGACTTAAGCTTATTAATTTGGAACCACAAAAATGTAATTACAAAGTATGCCACCTGGTGCTGCGTTAAGTCTAGATGTCTTGACAGTGCTCAGGCTGGACACATAATTATCTTTCCTCTTTCACAGACATGCATATTTTCTCCTTTCATATAAGCTGTCTGTACCCCTGCTAGCTGTACTCAGCCCTTCCCTGCATCTGTTCCAGCTTGCATTACTTTTTCTACAAATTACTCAGATTGTATCTCATGTCCATTAAGAATATAGCAAGACCTTCTCTAATGGAATTAATACTTTTAATCCTCTATTAAAAATACTTGTCCTGATATATTTTTGGAGCACATTTTACTTTTTACAACCTCATTTTAAGCATTTCACTTTCTTTGTTGTCATCAGCTGAGTCCCATTTCTAGTGCTTCTGTCCTTCCTCCAGGGATTCTCTGTGGGTTTTTCTGTATTCGAAGTACTGAGAAATTTAGTGTTATCACCACATCTCGATTTTGTATGCCAGTACCTTGAATGAATTGGATAAAATTCTGACAAGCTCATCCTTGATGAACTCTGCTGAAAAATTTCTTTCACAGGACTTTGTTCTCTCTCTGGTAGGAAGTTCTTTACCTGTCAGATTCCTTCAGTAATCCTCATTTTCTCCAGTTTAATATTGAATATCAGATACCAAGATAGATTATATCTATCATATTTTCCTTGTTTAAAATGTCAGTCTAGTTGCAACAGTGTAAGCATGCAGAGAATGCAGAGAGTTCATAATCTCAAACAGATTTGTACAGATTCCTCAGGTCACTGCATACTTTCATACCCCAGCAAGCCCAGCTGAATTATGGGAGCTCAGGCAAGTTTCTGCTCACTGGTGTGAGCCACGGGGAGTATTCCCTTGTTCTCTAGATGCCTTTTGGCCTGCTTTTACTTTTGTTTGCCCTACTCAATTCCAGATGTCATTCATGCCACATTATCACTACCAAATGCACGTCTTCTTGATCTAACATATGTAGCCTTTAGGAACATGTAAAGTTATATGTAATTAAAGGGAACATGTGTGGATAGTCACTCTATGTTTTGCATTTACTTTGTATCTAATACTGATCTTACTTCACAATAAGTGCTGTGGCTGATGTTGCAAAATAATTTCAGTAAAAGTCTGTGTATTCAGTACTTCTGAGCACTGTACAATTATGTAAAAAGCAAACCTTTGGCCTGAAAGTTTTCATGCTTGGTTTCATTTGAAAAACTGTGTATACATTAAAAATTAGGGAAATTATCCTGAATTGGTTTGGAGTTATGTGTCACTGAAAAGCCGGGCAGTGTTTAACTGTTAACAGTAGCTGCTTTTTTAATCTTTAATGTAGATAAGAAAATTTAGGATTTTGAAACTTAAACAGTGGCATCTAAATTGGGGGTGACATTTAATGAAGTCTGTAGCCAAGTTTCAAAACCCTGTTTTTCGTAATGACATGCGGATAATTGAAATCATGCCTAGTAGGCATCTGGACTAAAATTATGAGTACGATGTAATGGACCCAACCACTTTTGTGGCAACAAAATTAATTTGCGTTTCTTTGTCAGGGCTAATCAAGTTCTCCTTGAGGTTCAAACTTTGCTTCATTCTTATTGCTACTTCCAGTGTGCCAACACCATACCTTTATGTAAGGGATGAGATATATTCTGTGCATTAGATTGTTGACTATTTTTGTCACAATTTGATTTTCCTATTACGCATCCTAGTTTCATGTTCTGTCAGTTTCTCTTTCAACTGCAAAGAAATAATACTTACTTCACTCTACAGACCTTGACTGCATACAAACTAGCATTGCTTTAATCCCATTTGTGTTATACAGTGTATAGTTTTGCATTATATTCTTCAGTGTTGAGGGAAGGGGAATGATGGGGGATTGATAAAGGCTCTCATTCTTCTGTTAAGCAGCCAAGCCACCTCTCACTGGAACTGGGGCTCTGCCTGCCTCTGAATCTGTTGTAAATCCCTTTTATTTTGAGTTTCAGTGGCTGTTTCTAGTTAGTTAAGTCCTATTCCTAATCAATTTAAGATAAACAATTAGAAGTTTAATTGGAATTTTGTGGCTCTTGTCATTAAAAAAGGGAAATTTAAACAAAATTCTATGGTAACACAGCATTAGGACTGAGCAATGGAGACCCAATTGTGGCGTTTGAGTTTTGAGCTTTGTAAAGCCAATAGCTGCTGAGTCTGGCTTCTCAGTTTCTTCTTTTCCCAGCTGAAGTACAGCTTGCAATGGGACTGTGATTCTTCTGGGAGACTGGGACAGAAATACTAGTACAGAGGGAGGGGCTGAAAGCTACCCCATCCACCACAATTCTAATGACTTATGAGATGATGGGATTGTTGTAAGTTGCTTGTGTCCATGTGTTGCTCTCTAAGATCTGGGTAGCTAGTACAAAGAAGAAAGTGTTACTTTCCTCTGAATACCTAGTGTGGGACAGGGAAGGCAAAACTTGATCTGGCTCTTAGAACTTCAGAAGGAAATGCCAGGAAAAAAATTGAAGTCTCCTGCAGCAGCATTAGCTTGGCTGCATTGCCAGTCCTTTACAACTTGTGACATGCATTACACATAAAGAAAGCTATAAATCTGTTGTATGTGTCAAAAAGAAAACGGATAAACCTTCTATTTTCATCTGATGTAATTCTAATTTTTCATTCAAATCTTTATTGGCTGGCTTAAATATTTAAAATTATGTTTAATCTTTTTGTTTTAATGTAACATGGAGAGACACATATGCACATATATAAAACAGAACTATCCTTGTGTGTTCTTTTTATTGTAGGTATGTGTCATGTGCATTGGGATGCCCATATGAAGGCAACATCATACCAGCTAAAGTGGCAGAAGTAAGAGTGAACTTCTGAATTGTCTTTTTAATGAATCAGAAATTCATTTTGAGATGTCTATAAGTAATGTTCTCTACTTGATCCTGAAAGATCTTTAATGGACAAAATTTAAGGAAAACAATATAGCTAATGCTAAAACTGGGTACATAACCTCACTCAGCCAGATGCAGTGACATCTGAGGACAATATTATGTTTTGAATGTTATCATTCATGAGAAGAAAATATGTGCTCTTTCCTCCGACAAGAAGGTTAGGAAATGCTCAAGTAAACAGACTCTAGCACATCTGTCAGTGGGCCACGTTGTATGAGATGATTTCCAGCATCACTCTTGCAAAAGGTATCTGCTTTTAAATCCATTTTATGTTGGCATAAGCATACTGGTCTATCGGCTGGCAGAGCCACTGCTACAACATTGTGCTTCTGGTGAGGGCCATGTGATTGACACATGGACCAAAACTCATCCCCAACATAATTTCCTAACTTGCTCTACTGCTATGATGGAGTTGTACCTTTGCACCCTGCTCTCTTTTCCCATTTAGGGTAAAAGAGAAGGAAGATGTCTTAGTCCAGCTTTTTTTTTTTTTCCCTAGCAGAGGAAGAGATGAGTGAAACACAAGTATTAAATTTTGCAGGAAGGCAAAGGAGGCATCAAAGCTGAAATGGACAGTAAAGAAGAAAATGGAGACAGCATCCAAGAAGCACACAGCAGAACACAGTGGCCTTCCATCCTGGAGAAAGACTTATCTTCTCTGTTACACTTAATCCCTTTTTTTTTTTTTGTGATCTAGCAGAATCTTCAAACCATTTTTTTTTTGGTTTGTTTTTTCTTTGGCACTTGCAGCTAGTCAGCATTTGTGTTCTGCATGTGTGGCTTTCAGGTCATGTTCTCCTGCATCTTCTTCTAGTATACATTCCAGATGGAACTTGTGGTAATACTTCTCCCTCAGCAACCACATATACTCACACTCTGAATAAAATAGCTAAATTGGAAGGTACTCAGTATTTTCAAATTAATTGGGTTTAATATGAAGTGAAAGTTAGAAGTGACACAGCTTTGGTTAGGGCAGTGATGACAGATTCGGCTGTGCTGTTGGTAAATTGCTTACTGCAATATTATGTTCCCCAATAGGCTTCTTTCCATGTGTTGCTTGTGTTTTAAAACTGACAACCATCCTTATACAGAAGAGCTCCTTTTCAGTTTGCCAGTGACAATGCTATTTAATGTTCCAAACCTGCAAACTTTTCCTCACAGAGCTGTTCTGTTTTCTGTCTTCATCCTAGGCAGTGTCTTCTCATATACCTGTACATCAGTGTGTATGTGTTTAAGAAAAAAAGCTACCTCATTTGAGCTATTAATTCAGGCCCTGCTTCAGCAAACACTGTTTTTATATAGAAGCATCTGATGAGCTGTTCATGGACTTTATGTAAACACATGCAGTCATCCTTTGCTGAATCAGAATTATCAAAATTACTAGCCATGTTGCTAAATTCTTACAGAGATCATTTTTCTTGGCATGGGAGCATTTTGACTCTCTTGACTCCGCATTGCAATCAGCAGCTACAATTGAAAGGTTTCGATTGTTTCTTTGGCAGCCAGTAACAGTGACAATTTTTTGACTGAATCAAAAGTGATTAGAAGAGATGGATTATTACCCAGAATACATAACTGTTTTACACATAGTTTTCTAGTGAGTGCAAACTTCAGTTGCCTTCAGGCTTCTAGAATCAGATATATCCATATGGTTCTTTGATACCCTGCCCGCCATTTCTGATCTCTTAAGAGTAGCTGCATAGTCCTTTATAATAACTGTTACTGCTTGAAATTGAGTCATTGCTTAATCATTTATCATCCTCTGGTTTGTAAATTTCAACTTTAGGGAAATAAGGCTTGAAAGTTTTTGGAGGCACCATATAACATCCTTGAAGACAGTTGTTTTATTTGTTGTCTTCCAATCATATACTTGGCTGATTTTATTTTTCTGTCTGCTTCTTTCTCTCTTTAGATTTTGCTTAACCTAGAGCAGTGAATTCATTCAAATATTACCCATCATACAGGCTGCTCAGGCCACAGAAAATGTACCTACTCTTTTCTTGTTTTGAGTATTGTTGGGCTATCAAATTTTCCCTGACAGCACAAGGACTGCAGTGTGGTTTTACATTGTTTTTTGCTTAAAATAATCTGTAACTGGATTATGACCTTTTATATTCCATTAAAGAATATCGTTTTAGGTATTATTTCCAGCAGTAGGATTGTTCCCATACCTGAGAGGTTGCATTGCTGGGTCACCAACTCCCTTTTTGATCAATGCTTAGTGTCAGGGCAGTGTTCCCAAGGGGAACAGCACAAGACTCATGCATAGTAAAGCTGCTCAGTGGTGCAGAACACAACCCTGTTCAGTCAACAAAGCTTCAAGCTGGTAATCACATCCTGATTACCCTGACAAAACAGTGTTTTCTCTCCCACCCTCCTCCCGAAAGTTCATATTGAGAACTTACAAAACTGTAACTAATGAGCTGCCTCCTACTGTGGTAGGATAGAAAATTCATTATGAAAAACTCCCATTCAGCTTCCAAGCATGCACATTCTTCTTGAAATTAAATAGATATCTTTTTAAGGGTCAATTTAAGGTTAGATCATGACAAGTCAGTGATGATGGTCAGCTTGTTAGCAGAGTTTCCCCTTCTCTTTCATCTTTCAGAACTTCAGAAAGCTGAAAGACTTAAGGGCTGAGCATGAGAAGGAGGTGAATGCAGTATAATTTGTAGCAGTTTATATGGTCTCTTTGTCATTGCTGTAACTCTCATCTAGAAAAACTTTGACTCATTAATTAAAAAGAGCCTGAGAAAAAAGTGCAACTGGCTTCCTTTATCCTGATCTTAAAACCTGAGTTTTGTTGATTAACTAAAGGTAATCCACCACTAGCTGCAGATCCTTTTTTTTTCTTGTGACAGTAGTCCAATTAAAACACCTGCCATGTGTTGATGATAAAAATAATACTGTGGCATATAATCCTCTTTTGCAATCTGGTGAATATCCCTTTCTTAAAGCTTATATTGAATTTATGGGGATACGAGCCAGGGGCTCTTTGATTTTAGAGCACAAAGATTTATACTGCATTTGCAATAGCCATAGCACTTCCATGCTTTAAGCAGGATATTTCAGACTACTTGAAATTATTTTTCAGCTGTTCTTTGAATTAAGTGAACAGCAATATTAATCCAGCACTTCCGAGACTGCTGGTGCAGCACTTTGTCAGCTTTCTCAGACATATTCACAGCAGTCCCACTGATGAAGTCTTGGAATTGCTTTAACAGTAGAGTGCAGTGCAACTGAAGATGTCTTGGAAAAGGGTCGTATTTTTTCATTTTGAAACAGTTAATTTCCAGACTGGGATTCTGTTCCAGTGTAATGGCCTTTTGGGATCACTGGTACACAGTGGGGAATCCTAAAGGGAATAAACATATTCAGCAACTGAAAATAAGATGAGACCCTTTCCAAATAAATTTAGCAAAAATAAGATTAAAAGATCCTACATTTCAAAATTCCTCATTTCTAAAGCAATATTTTTGTTGCAAACATGATTCTGTGCTTCTGAGTGTATGTCTCTCTCCATACAAATATTATGGAGCCAGACCTCAAAACTTGTACAAAGACCTCCTCAAAGATGTAATTCCAGAAACATTTAGGACTCTACCTACACAAATAAGAACTATTTCTATATGGGTTCTTTTGGTATTAAGTAAAATTTTAAAACTTAAAGACTAGAATGTTAAGTTGCAGATTTGCTCTGTATTTTGATTCATGAAAAGCAAAATTAATATTAACTACAATGTGTTAAAACTTTAGTTTTTATTGATCTATTCAATGCCGAGAAAAAGCAAAATCAGGCTTCTTGTTAACTATTTATTGTCTTAGTTCAGCCATGTGCTTGGCCCTGTGTAAGAAGCAAACAAAAGGGCAGGTGTTTACCCTGCACAACTTGTAAGCTTAAAAGTACACAGAGAAAACCAAACAGCTGGGAAATTGCCAGTGAGAGGAAAATGTGGGAAAGAGCTTGACAGAAACTTAATTCATAGTGTAAAATCTTGCTTATTTGGATTATGTGGGAGAGTCAAAAAGCAAGTTTTTGATGGCTGTGGCTTGGTTGGTTATTTCACATACAGAAGGAGAACTATAAACTTAAAATGAGAGGATCTGTGAGACATTCTTTTTGGGTGACAATTTTCAAGGACGAATAGAGGGTTTCTGATAAGTCCATTTTTGTGGATCAGAACTTGAAACCTTTATAGAAGTATGTCCCTTTTAATGCATATTCTCAACCCTATTTTGTATTCTTTTATCTCTGCCTGTTTGTGTTTCTGTGTTTCTAATCAGGTATCTAAGCGGTTGTACAGTATGGGATGCTATGAAATCTCCCTGGGGGATACAATTGGTGTGGGGACACCTGGAAGCATGAAAAGAATGCTGGAAGCTGTTATGAAAGAAATTCCTTTGCGTGCTCTTGCTGTTCACTGTCATGACACATATGGCCAGGCATTAGCCAATATCCTCACAGCCATACAGGTAACTCAGGCTGTCATTTTATAGATATGATACTAGTAGTCATAGTTTAATTCAAAGGCACAATTTAGAAAATCCCCTCACCCTTAAAGAAATCATTTGAAGTGGAAAAATGCACTCACTAAACTTTCAGAAAGTATTGCTTAGACATCAGACTGCCTACAGGTATTGCTGCTATTGATTTTATCAGAAAATTCAGTCCTTATATGTTTATTACTTCCAATTCTATACAAGTCACTAAGAAACAGTTATTATGTTCCATTGATTTTGGATGAAAGAGGGGCATAAAATACATTTTTTTTCTCATGTCTCAGGTTCCACTTTTCTTAGGAACGTCTGTATGCTTTTTGTTCACTAAACTAAAATTTCTATTTTGCAGAGGTTTCTAAATGTAAAATAGAATAATGAATAATTGATTTCAGATGGATAAATTTAAATTGTTGGTAGTTATGTACATAAATAGATTGTTCTAGATAATTTTAGCACTGTTAACATGTCCTCACTATGCTTTTTTATCAATTATCTCTTCCAAATAAGATTAGAACACTGTATCTCATATTTAATAGTCTTCACAAATATGTGGCTAAATAATCAGAAATAATTAATTTCCGTAAGAGATTTTTTTCCCTTTGTGTTTGTCTATTTTTAAGAATAGGACACAATACAAGAAACAGACTGTGAGTTCTAATGTAGTTTTTGTAAAGGTACAATCTTGAAAAATGTCTTAATGTGTACATGCATTCCTAAAGAGACCTGTTTTTACTAAATGTTACAGAATCAAAAGCTGTTTACAAATTGTAGGCCTTTATTGTTCTCTTTTATACTCAATGGCACTTTCTGCTTCCTAGCAATTCAGGCAGCCATTTTTGAGGTCAGCTTCCTTTTGTTCAATGTACGTTGTTTAAAAGTAACAGCAGAGTGTTAACAGCATTAGTGATACAAGCCACAAGAAGAAACAGGGAAGTTTCAATGTGTGAGTCTGCAAGTACTTGATTAAACAGTGAATGACAAAATGCGGTCAAAAGGTTCAAACTTTTACTCACACTGTTCAGTATTCACCCTTACTCACTTTTACTGTTGCAAATATGTGTATATGTACCATGGGATAAATTAATTGCCAATTTCACAGTTAGCTTCAGTTGCATGAAAACCCCTGAGCATGGGAGGAGTTCACCATAAAAATACTTGAAGCATTGTTTTTCAAATCCTTCCTTAAAATAATTGCTGTCATGGTGCCCACTAAACAATGAACAATGGCTACGCTATGTTAACCCCAGTATTGTTATGATTCTTTTCTCATGTTTACCTCCTGGTCCTATCTTTTTCTTACTGCTTAAATCAACTGTGTAAGGGTTAAAGGAGAAAAAGCTCTTAAGTAACTAATGTGCAGTTCAGGCTAATTAACATGTAAATTCAAGAGAGCGATAGACCTAAAAAACCCCCTATCCGGCCTTCTCAGTTTTCTGGGAAGCCAGGGGTGCCTGAGATCCACCAGAAAACTTTCCTGTGTGCACAAGTTCTGCTGCAGTGCATGTCTAAAGGTGGGGTGGTTTTGGCTGAGCTGAACTTGTCATAGATTTTGCCAAAAGTCCTTGATGAAGCAGGCATTACACAGTCTCTCTGACTGGCTTTGTTCAAGCAGCATCTTGGCTCACTCTAAAGGTAGGTCCCTAGCCTCTTGAATCCTCACATGGGGCTCACACCTCACATCCTCTCCTGTCTCTGGTCAAAGAAGCAAGGCAGCTCTAGTGGTGAGTTATATTCTTTGTAAAACAGGGCAACTTTTACAAGTCAGACAGATGGCAAAGTGCCAAAGCCAGTAGATCGGAGTGCCCAGGTCACTTCTAGCCGCTGCTGTCAGGCTTCTCAGTCCTTTTCTGCCTGCCAAAGATGCATGAATGGCAAAGTACTGGAGCAAGCCCCCTTGTCTTCAGCTCTGTCATTTGTTTCATAGACCAGACTCGTAACAGAAGCAATTCCTTGCTCCTGCTCCTTTATGGGTCTGTGCAATTGTCGTGGTTTAGGCCCAACCAACACAGTATTTTGCCAGGAATGAAATGTGTTTGAGGGGTTACAGAAATAATGGGCTACAGTTCCTGTTTGAAAACAAGTTTAGCAGGCAAAATGCACTGTTCCTTAGACTGCAGACTACAACTTCAGGCTAAGTACTATTATATTGTGTATTGTATTTCCTAAGAATTAATGAATGACAGCTGGAAAGCCACAAATCACTCTGCACTAATTCAGGCATTGCTTCAATGGGAGATCTCCTAAGAGTGGAAAGAGGTGCTGGTGATTCAGTAAGTGATTTTTTACACAGATCACATTGTTCCGTGCAGGATTATACTACCCAGAATATTTTCTTTTGTTTGGGGCTGGTCCAAAGTCATCTAGAACTGACAGGCCATATCTGTGTAAGAAATTAGCGGGGAAGTAGCCTTGTAATTTTAGTATTCAGTTTTATGTGTGTTGTTTTACCAAAAGGATAGGTAGTGAAAGATGGGAGAGAGATTAGCCAACTTTTAAAGGATAAGTAATTTTTTAAGTTGTTGAAGTGAATAATAGAAAACATTGCCCACAGAAAGGGAATTTACTTTCTTTTTTTGAAGAGAATCTGAGTAAAAATGTGAGGAAATGAAATGATGCTTCAGAACAAAGCAGTAGACATTTAAAGTAGAAACACAACTGGATCTTAGTTAAATGGTTTAATATAAAAATATCAGAGTATACAATTTAAAAAAGGAACAGATTCAAAAGATGGGAAGTGATGTGGTGATCTAGTTAGAGGCTGTGGTATTTTGAGTAAAATTACATATGTGGGTTAGCTAATGTGACAATCACAAAATGTAACTAAAAGAAGTAATAAAACATTTATAGGAAATTGTTACAGACCTCCAAGGATGGGTAAAAAGATGGGTCAGGCAACTTCTGTGCTGGAGAGGCCCCAATAAGGTAGACCATTGATCTAAGGAGGTTTGAGTTTTACCTTGGCAATTGACTCCTCTAGTATGTACAGAACGGGTAAGAAAGGGGAAGGTTTGTAATGGAAGTGATACAGAACTCTTTTCTTGTATAGCTTGTCTAGTTGCCAGAAATAGCTTTGTCTGTTTTCACAGCACATACCTGAACATGAGAAGTAATAAGCTAAGAGGCAGAGGAGTTTTGGCCCTCATTTACACCTCCATGAATGAAACAATTGCATGGTAATCCCATATAACTATCAAATTCAAGTCACTATCATAATTCATTAATATAAACTGATCCTTACACTACTGGTATCAAATCCTAACTTAGAGAAAACAAGCATAAAACTAACAACTTACATGGAGCAAGGATTTTACCACCTTGTGTAATCATTTCCACCTTGTTGGGCACAATGAGATGAGTGAGATTGCCACATGAAATTGCTTTTTATTAATGCATTCTATTTCCAGAATGTGGGAATTTTGAAATAAAATTCACACCTTAGAACCAGAACACAATTTAGCAAGCGTCCAGTTAAACTTTCAAGGTTCACACTGCAAGGTTAAAATTTGTGAATATAGGTTTTCCGCTGCAGACATTAAAGTAGATCTCCTTACAGAAAGTTTAAAATATTTAATATTTCATTAATGTCTATAATATCCTTGAATTTTAAAGATTAATTACACTTTTTTTAAAAAAAATACAGATAGTAATGGCTGGTTAATGACTGCTAAACTGAATAGGTTCTAATTTCTTTGGTGCATGCTGGAGATAATAACTAACTTGCATATTTTTGTGAATCCAGTTTACTTTTGTAGTAAGGACTAGGTTCACACATAGGCACTCTGTGTTGATATGGCTAAGTTTTAAATGCCAGAAGCAGGAAAGGAAGCTGAACATAGTTGCTGTAGTTCATGGTTTATTAATTTACAAGGATTGTTGTGTTGCAGGAATAGAGTTCACAATGATGTGAAGGTATGGATAGCAGTGGTGGCAGGCTGAATGTGAAGAAGGCAAATACATGTGTATGCAAGTCATGTGTATAGTAGTCACATATATACCGTTGCAGGTTTTCTGTTGGTGATTTGTTACCTTTTTCCTGAGTTATACTTACAAACACACATACAGTCAATTTTATCTCTTGATTTAAAAGAAGCAACAGTGCAGTTTTATGAAACTTTGATCCTCCAACATAATGACTTTATATATCAGCACACTTATGTGTTATTAAGTTCAGCATTGCATTTATCTGCCTGCAGTCTAGGTTTAACCAACAACAAAGGTATGCACTGACATTGAATAAAGATTTAAAATGTCCCGTGTTCCAGCTTTTTCTGTCATTGACTTCTGTGATTATGTTCATCACCAGTAGCTCAGCAACTTCTTCCTAATGACTGTTGGTAGGATCGTAAATTTGCTTATACATCTGGACTCCTGTCTAACTCATTAGCAACCTAAAATTGAACTTTCAAGATGATATCAAGGAAGAAAAAAAAAAAAAGACACCTTATCATTCTTTATTTGTGAGAAATACTCTCTTTTTAATTCCATTCAGAGCTACTGTGTAGTAGAATAATTTGACTCTTCTGTTATAAGGTAGAGAAGATGGTTAAACAACCGTTAAAAAGTGTGAAGCCTTGCATGTAGTCATTGTGCTAGACTCGATCTGGTAATTTCTCATCTAACAGTGAATATTAACTTTTTAGCTAAGGAAGGCAGTCTGGCCATATTTTTCTGTTGCCACACAAATCAGAAATACTGATTTTGGGGAATTACATAGGAACTGAGGGAATGAATTTGTATGTAGTGGGCTGACAGAGTTCTTGCTTGAATAATACCTTAAATACCAGTAAGATTTTCTGATTTTCTTTTATTACCAGCCACATGCTGGGCTACCCACTGCCTGGCAATGGAATTATTTACATCTAAACAGTTTTCTAACAGAGGAAGAAATAGTCATGATAGGTTAGTTAAAATTTTGAGCTTATATTACAGACAGGGTTTTTTTAGGCCAATAGGGAGGCATTGTATGAAATTAATGAGATACAGAAGCAGGAACCATATCTTGGCTTGTCGTTTCCCAATTTGGCATGTCACTGTGTACATGACTTTTCTTCAACTTTTTATTTGTAAAGCAGGAATATGGCTAATCTGTTTGAGTTTGTGAAAGGCTAATGAAATCTACTGAGGAAGAATATAGGAAAAGTACAAATTATATTTATGAAGTCTGGATTTAATCTTTATTTTTGAAATTGAAGTTTAGAAACTGAATAGATTTTAAGTTTCAAATCGAATATAATTTTGAGATTAAAAAAGCTAAGGTATATGAGTGGGCAAGTAGTCAAAACACATACATGCACAATCAAATTATCTGAGTTCTACAACAGTCTATTTCCTTTCCCTTGCACAGCCTGGCATGCTGATGAATTTATGTAGCACAGTGTGAGGGAAGGAAAGACTTGCCCTATGAAGCACTGTATATTGGGATCCTGAAAAAAAGTTAATAATTTTGAGTTCCTATTTTGAGAAATGCATAGAAATTGGAAGGTTTCAGCAGACCTCACGTTTACTTTCCTCTGCTGTTTAAAAAGATCTCCTAGGAAACTGAAGAAGACTTAAAGATCTCGAGAAACTAATTTCAAGGTTCAGATAGGGAAACATTAGAAAAAACAGCTTGACTGAGAATAGCTGTATGAGGTTCAGGAAGGGCTGGTCATGCTTCAGTATTTAGCTGGAATTCTTTGAGGCAGTCACTGCCAAAGAAGACAAAGGATATACAGTGGCCATCATATGTTTTGATTTTTCAGAAAACAATTTACAATGTTCTGCACTGGAAGTTAATATTAAGGCGTGGAGGCATGTAATAAGTGGAAAGTTGGCTAAATGGCGGGAAACAAATGGAGTTATGAAACAGAATTTCTTAAAGCTGGAAAGCATCCATTGGTAGGGTTGCAGAAGTATTGGCTTGTGAGTTCCAGGGGTTTCTGCTTCAATTGCTAATTTGCAATACCATAATGCTCATGGTAAGGGCAGTTGTTCTAACTTATAAGGATTAAACTTTTCAAATTTTAGATTTCCACTGTGAGAAACAGGATCGCTAGCACTACTTGTGCTAATAATCTGTGTAGTATTCTATAAAAAAACCTTTGGGAATACATATAATTTTAGGTAAAGCAACAGACTGTTTATTATAACATGCCTGTCCTTTCAAATAAGGTTCTTCCCAGAACTTTCTGGAACTGATTTAACCTAGGTACTTGCCAGGTATTTTCTAGGTTTGAAAGTGTGAACAGTAATTCTGAATTGTTAGCAGGTTGAAAGAGCTGTTAAAAATAGCATAAAATTCCTTAGAAAACATCAGTTTGCTTTTTTGTTTCCATTTCCTTTTATTCCCTTTTCCTCATAGAAACAACATAGCACTTAGATAAATCTAGTAATGAAAAAGATGAGATCTTAGAATCTCAGAATCATGGAATCGTTAGGGGTGGAAAGGACCTTAAGATCATCTAGTTCCAACCTCCCTGCCATGGGCAGGGACACTGATGTCTGTGCTGAAGGAGTATGTGATAGTAGGAAAGAAAAGCATGAACAGAATTATTTGAGATTGAAAGATAACAAGACAGAGGTGGTTAAAACTGTGTATTTGAAAGAAGATAAATTGGGGGTAAAATGTCAGGTGAATTGTGAAAAGTACCGGACTGCAAGGTTTCTGTGAAGAAAACTTAAAAAGAGGGTGTGTGCTTTAGGAAAGTAGAAAACCACGTGAGTTTAATCAAATAATATTGCTGCTATGAGCAGCTAGTTACTTCTGTAAGTGAAAAAACATACTGCACAAATGAATAAATCATACCTACATATGGGAAGAAAATTAAAAATAGGCATTCATACTGAAAATCTGACAGATGTTTTCCAGTATTGTCTCTGTTCTTTTTTTTTTATATATTTTTTTTTATGGGTACTGGTTTTACATTGTTGCCTGTAATTTTCACAAAATAAGAAAGCAAGCAAATGAACAGGGAGTACCATTCCTGCTCTTTTTTCAGATGAGTATAAGAAGAGCAGCAAACCTAATTGTATTGCTTTCTGCTGCTTTTTGCAGGATGTGCATACTATACACTTTCTGACAACCTGAAAGTTTCTGACCTTTCTCCTCATGCTTCAGAAAACCTTGGTAGCCTGATAGTTCACAAATAAGTTCCTCATTGCCAGTATTACAACTGTTAAAATATTACTACAGAAAGAGTTTAAACAGCAGACTTTGTTTCAAGATTTTTATTTTTTTTTTTTTTTAACTTTTTAGGATAGGAAAGGAAATACATTTGTTACTGTATACTGAAATTATATATTTGCATGCATATATTTACATACATATGCCAATAAGTAGCCTGTATTTTTATGGGTTTTGTTTTCTATTTAAATGAAACTAGTATGTTGTAAATGATTAACACATAATAGAAATCTACATTGTTCTAATATGATGACTTGAGTTTTGTAAGCTTTTAACCCTAGTTACTGAACAACAAACCTCAGCACCAAGCCTGTTTCAAGATACTAATCAGACTGAGAAATTCTTCATCAATTAGAGATTATTCTCCTCTCCAAATTCTTTCACTAGAGCTGTCTTGCAGCAGTAGACACAACTTCCCTTTGGCTTATAATCAAACCTGAAAATGTTTTAAAACATTTTTAAACCATAAAATAATCAATGTATTTTTCTTTGTATCTCTGCAAGTTCATATAGATGTGTCACCCTAGGTCTAATGGAATATGGATGCAGAAATCCATGCAGTAACTAGAGAAATAAAATCTGAAGTTGATCAATTTTCTATCTTAAATCCAAAGATATTTTGTGTACTAATAACATTGAAGCTGTGTATTTATAGAAAGTATGACTTTGGCCCAAATATTCTATGCCTTTTTGTTCTGTGCTTGCATCCTCCTTGCAAACTTATATTTTTTCTTAGGATGATGTTTTACTGTAGCTTTCCTAAGCAAATTTTGAATGTTTTCCATTCTGTGTTTCTGATGCTGTAAGTGGGAATACAAATTTGCACATTTCATTCTTCAGTGCCAGTGGCACATTCCAATTTCACCTTCATTGTTTATTTTCTGATTCATTAAATTTAGAAGCATTAAGGCCATACTGATTTGGTTGACCAATACATACAGGCATTCTAGAATTGCTTTTATTATTTTGCATCTTTATCCTCTTGTGAATGCACTTCTTCCAATGCAAAAATAAAAAGATTCAGAGAATTTACTTTCAATGATTCTTCAGTATTCATCAGATTCTGTTTTGCTGCATCATTCTTTAGTAGTTATATCTATAACTATATATTTCCCTTGTAAAAGGGAAAGGAATTAATAGACTACAAGAAGACAATTCTGTCATATTTCACCTTTTGCCTGCTAATAAGAGGCATGCAAAGTTGTGCTTGCAAAGAAGGCATACACATTTGAGGATAATCTCTATACAGACTATTAAGTGCCTACCTCCCCTCTTCTTTGTTTTCCTTTGCAAATGCTTTTTTGCCATTCTTTGCCTCTGCCAGTGCTTAAGCAGAGTAAATATCTTGCTGGCAGCAAACTGAAAAGAAGGGAGAATGGTGTGAACAGATACTGTGCTCCTATGTTCACCTAATCCTAATATTTTCCCTGGCAGTTATGTTAATTTTTTCCTCTTTCACTATTTTCCTAGTCATTGTTTGATAGTTGCAAGTCCACATGGCCAAAGCAATAGTCTTTTTACAGACCTCCTTTTATCATCCCAACTGTGCCTTGTTTAACTTGACTATTTAAATGGCTAAGAGTCAGCATCATCCAGTTCTGAATGGACTGGGCAGTAATCCAGCTCTTTCTGTTAGACACAGACATTCATTTTTTTGGACTAGAAACAAATTACTTCCAAATGCTGGAAATGTAAGAAGGCTTTTCAAAAAAACTTTTCAGGTGTTTATGGAACAAATTAGTGTAAAATAGTTTTCAAAATGCTAAGCCCAATTTAAAATAAATATTTAGTATTTTAGGAGTTGTGAAAATATACCACTAGAAAACTAGTTACTGATCTGTAGCATGCATAAAAAGTATAGTGAGGGCACACTGGTGTCAGATTCCCCAACCATATTTCTATTGTGCCTCAATTGGATTGCATGCATAAAAAGGTGGTATTCGAGGGTTTTTTTTTTACATGAGACTGCATGGCTGGTTGTAGGCTTCATGAGAAATTGAGCTGCTAACTGTTATTTTACAACAGTTTTTAATTCAAGTCCTGGAAATGAGAGTCTAGATTATCAAGATGACTGGAAAATTAAGTGTTTGCATCACTTAGGCATTCTTAGAGAAAGACAATCTCTTGACAGTTCTCCACAGGTGTTATCTTGTCTCTTAATTTTATGATGTCTTGCTTGTCTCTCACACATCTTCCAACTTTTGCAACAAATGAGATGGGATTTCCACAAATTAGTATCTTACACAACTGGTTTACCTCAGAACTGCTTCATCTTTGCAAGCTCATCCCATTCTCCCTTCTCAGGTCCCCTCCCACAGCATGCATTTCTTCATCAATTTCTATCTCTTCAGCTGTCACATTAATTTTAGATATGAGAATGCGTGTCTGAATAGACTTTGCACTCGTACAACTGCTATGTCACTCCTTTAAAGTGTTCCCAGTCTCAGTACCTCCTTCCCTCTCTCACAGTAAGGCCAATTGATGTGAAAAGCTTGCATCCATAAAATCAAATTTACCCTCCTAAACAAGGTCAGCACTTCCAGACTGCCAACTATGAATGGTCCCTAAATGGTACTAGTTCCCAGGTTGTGCCAGAAATTGTCCTGTGGAGCACTACCTGGCCCAGGCCAAAGCTGTGCCATGGCCTGCAGCAAGAGTTACACACATTTCCAGTCCCAATGCCGTTTAGTTTGTTGGTCACATATATAACACATAAGAGCACAAGTTTCTGTATATTAGCAGCACAGAAGAGAGATTTTTGCTGTCATTCCTAGTGGCCATTGGAAGATGTCTCCAGAGCTGAGATTTCAGAGGTTATGGTCAGCTCTGAGTGTGCTGATTGCATCCCTTGGGATTTCATAGAAGAGCTGTTCCAGGTCTTCCTGAAGTATCTGTACCTTCATATATCGCTACAGTTAAGGTGGAACTCTCCACATTACACGTCTTTGATTCAAGTTGTGGGAGCATGAGATCTTGAGGAATCCATCACTACTTAGTAGCTTGGCACATTTAAGTGTTCATTTAAGTTGTTCAGCTTTTCAGCTGAACCATTTTAGCCAAGTTTTCCCAGCACTGTAGCTCAGGACAGGTATCTGTCCCATGGGATATCAGCTTGATTAGCAAAAGGTTGGCAGAGCTCTGAGCAGCTTACATAGGTCTGAATATGGAAAATGTGGGCCAGTCTTTATAACTGACATGGCTAACATGCCAATTTAAATACACCACAAAAATCAATGTCTGCATTTTAAAACCAATCATCTAAACCATATCTAGATTAGTACAAGGTTTATGTTCATTATACCACCCATTTGTTCCTATGATTAAGATGTGCTTCAGATGATGATTCTAAGATATATAGTTTTAGATACTTTCTAATTTAGAACATGTAAGTATACTAGCAGTTGTATATCTAGCTTTGTGTTTTCAGCTAGCCATCTTCTTGAGTAACTGTGATAGTCTTACTCCTTTTGCTTTCTCTTTATTTTGAGCTTACATGCTGCATACTAAAGAGGGATGTGGTTCAGTGACAAATATTTCAACATGATTTTAAAAACAATTCTGAAAAAATGTTTCAAAATTTTCGCAGGGGTACAATTATTTTCAGTACCTTTTAAAATAGGGTTTTACTTGGGATTTGATTCCTCGTTCTATTTTCATGGTATTTTGAAAGTAAATTATTTATGTTAAAGTTACTTGACTTGTTTTTAGAAATTCTCCCTACAGTCATATTGCACTTCAGTCAGGCTGTGACTCCCTATACATTAGCTACAATAAGATAAATGGCTTTTAGGCATCTATATTTTTCTACTCAATGGAAATTACTCTCCCTGTCTTTTAGACTGAATTAGTTTTTCTTAAAGTGTAACAGCAAGTGTAGAATCTCCACAGTGATTCTAAGCTTCCCACTTAGAAATTACCATTTCTCTTCATTATCTTTTATTATTTGCGTGTGTGTCTATTCTAGTTTCTGCCTGAAAAAGAGGGCAGTGCATGGAACCTTGCTTTCAGACGCAACCAAGGGTCAGAGAAGTTTACATGGCAGGAATAGACCTGGGAAATCACAACTTCCAGTGTCTCTAGTAGGGAAGCTCAGTGTTTACAGGATGATGCTTCCTTCCTTTTTTGGGCAGCTCTACAGACAGCTGTGCTGAGGAGGTGGAACCAAACTTCTGGCCATTCTTGTATATTTATGGCTCCTCAGAATCAGTTTTGTTATCATCCAGCAGATAATGAAGGAGTGAGAGTTTCTTCTTATTGCTGAGTTACATCAAGTGACTTTAAACAATGTCTCAGGGTGTTTCCTAAGGTAAAGTGAAGAAAATTTGGAAATACTATGATCAGGCAGACTGAGGTTCCTGAACAATAAATGAGTGTGTTGGGTGGATCTTTGTAGCTGTATGAGAATAACCGACCACTTGCATAAGTGGAATAAGTGGAAGATGACTCTTCAGTTCAGATAGAAACCAAAAGCTGATGCAATAATGAAAGTATGATAAAAATCTTTTATTTCTGCCCTGTGCAGAAGCAACACTGAACCAGTCCCAAGTCAAATAATATGTCATTTATCTTTTTCTCTTTCTTTTGAAATATTACAGTGCAAATAGAAACATCCAGGCTTTCAGAAATTAAAACTTTTCTAATAATTTTTAAGGAGAAATGAATGATAGTTTTATATGCTTCATAACTTTTGCCAGCCTGCATATTTTCCTGTTTCTTTTTCTCCTTGCTGCTTAGTGCAAGTGCTATATGGTGGCAGATTATCAGAGGCAAATGATGTGATTTGCTTAACATAGAGTCGTTTCAAATGAATAAAGTAAACAATTACAGAAAGATTTTTCTCTGATCTGAGTTCATAACAGATTTTGCTTGCACTGAGAGTTGCAGCAATAGGTAAGAATTCTTAACTTGATGCAGTAACCTTTCCTCTTAAGAATAAACTGAGTGAATAGAATAAAAGTAGACTGAGCAAGGCAATAAAATGGGCATCTGTAGCAAAAGAGAAGATGCTAAGTTGAGTGCCTTTTTAAAGAAAAGAAGTGTTCTGGCTTCACTGTTGGCAGATATATTGGATGATCAATTTGCAACTGCCTTTTTTAAAAAAGGAACTTTAATACAAATAGGAGAAAAAAAAATTGCAAGACTGATTACATTTGTGGCCCCCCCACCTGAATGTTACCATTTAATTAGCCAGTGTCTTGGCAGAGGAGATTCTTTTGGAGGTAGTGCAATGTGATAAGGTATTGTAATGTGGTGAATTTGACAAAATTGATCCAGTTATAATAGAACAGTAGAAGCTGAGTAACTGTCACACTATTATTTTCAAGTTTTCTGTGTTATGGTGAAAACTTGATTTGAAATAAAGGTTCACTCTGCCTCTGGTGTACAAAAAGATGCTTTATTCAATTGCATCTTCTTTGGTCAAGTTAATGTAATAATTAATTGTTTAATCCCATCCTGGAATTCTAATCCAGACGTTATATTTTATCACAAAATGTAAAGTTCTGCTTCCTTGAAATTATAGAGATGAATGACTTAAACATATACTCCAGAGCTTTTAAAGGGAAGTTGTTCCTTGATTTTGAATCTTTTCAGTAAATGCTATATTTTCCAACAAGACCTTAGTGGTCACATTTGTTATATGCATTTGCCTGAGTCTTGAATCAAATTAAGCATGTGCATAGTTGTTTGCAAATTCAGAGGCTATTTAGTGAGAATGAATTTTAAGAAAAAAAGTACTAGTAGAAATAATACATAATTTTTTTTTAATTACAAAATATTTTAAGGGAATAATTAAATTGAAAGAAAACAGAAATATCTAATACTTTCTTATACTGTAATGTCTACTACCATATAGCCATAACTTTTGCTTAACTAAGTGGGAACCTAGTCATACTTCCTCTAGAGAATGAGGTGTGCAAGAATGAATGCGTTTGGTTTTGTGGTTGGGTTTTGTTTTATGCTTTTTGATGTTGTATTTTTTTCCCTTGCAATGATTTTTAGAACACAGATACCAATGAAGAAAAGAAAAGAAGCAGTATAGCTACTGTAAATATTTTATAAAATGTCCATCTGAAGCCCCTCAACCTCTGGTAATCAGAGGCCATACTGTGGAGAGGGACAGGGTAAATTACCAGTTAATGTTTACACAACAAAACATATGCCCAGTGCAATATCCTACACTGATGTTACTGAAACCAGAGTCCGGAAATGTACAGTGGAAACAAGACATGGTACTTTTCTTGTGCCAACAAAAACAGCAATTACAGCGCAGTGTGAGAGAAGTCATAAGAAATACTACTGCGTATCAGTAGTTCAACAAAGTCAGCACTTTTGTGTAATTGCAGGGGAAGAGGGCTGAAAAACATTACAGATCTCAGCAAGAAATGTCCCTTTATACTTTTAAACTGATCCTTGATAAAACAATGCCGGGGGTCATGAGAAGGCTACCCTGCCAATTTTGCTTCACTGTGGGATCCATTGACATCTGGCTGAGCTGCGGAAGCTGGAAAACTTCTTTAATATTCTCTTGACAGTAAAATGGACATGTGGAAAACATTCTAATCTGTTAATCTTTGGTGCTCCTGAAGAAAAAGGACATTTGGCTTTATACTTTGTGATGATAAATATGAAGTCTCCAGATCTAGCTGTAAATAAGTTAAAAGCATTTGAATGGGGAATGCAGTTCTTATTTTCCAAATATGAGAGAAGATGGATGTGCACCTGTGTAATCCAGATGACATATAAATGCCAGGAGGTTTTTTAATAAGCGTAGTTTACCCTTTGTCTTGGCAATCCACTTTTCTTTATGCTGAGTATGTTCTGTCAATGAATATTGGGGAGCAGAATCTCTGAACTTCCTTGCATCCTATGTACTAAAATAGAATAAAATACTGTTTCACTCAGGAGGCTATAAAGAGAGAATTAGGAGAGATCCAAAGTAATAGATATGTTTTAATAAAAAGTGCAGGTTTTATTGAACAGCATTACCTGTACAAATTATTTTTGACCTAGACTTTAAATCTAATATGGAGCAATAGTAAATGATGGAGATAATGATCTATTCAGCTTGGGATAGGATGCACAAGTTTTCATTTCTGTTGTGAGGTAAGTATCTCCAGAAATGACAAGAGGTATCTCTCACATTAGAAAATGACTGCTAAATAACTAAAACAGTGCATAAAAATACCCTCTTACAGATTTGCTAAAGTGATTTCCTAATTCTAAGTAGCAAATGATATCATTATAGCACATGTACCCTGCTTGAAATATGTGACTTCCTTTGGAAAACTTCAGGTATCTTCTTCTGCAAAACAAACAGCTTTGGGAATTAACACAGCTGGCATTTTTTTCCGCAAAAAAAGATGAGAACTGTAACAACAGTTTAAAAGATGAAAACAGACTTTTTTATCTGACACAATATAGTCCTTTCTGGCCACTTATTAAAGAATTGTGATATTTCATTGATTGTTATTGAGATCTGCGAGAAGAATCAAATCTATGAAATCCAACTGCAGCTTAGCATGAACAATAATAGTGATACAGCCTTGAAGTCCATAACCTTGCTCAAGCAAGCTCCCAGTGAATAATAATTTCAGTAAAGTAAGAATTAGTGCAGTCCACTTCTGTGCATTCAAGGAATTTCTAGAGATCTGTGGCTGTATAAAGTGACAGACTCTTTAAAGAAGTTAAACTGTGCTGCTAGGGTCTATATCTTGCAGTTGCATAGGAGATTAAAATTGCAGCAAAATCTGATTGAAAAGTGGAGGGGAAAAGATGAAGTTAGAGAGATACTAGACTTCTTGGGGATGTGCAGAGAGCCCACTACCTTCCTTGTGTCTCTGAAGTAGCTGAAAACTTGAGCTTCAGCTGGATCTTCCATTTAGATGTTGCTTTGAGTTTGTGAAGCCCAACATAGTTTGGGTGTCAAATGAGAAAGAAGTCATAGGCAGGAGTTCTGTGGTTCACTGCCTGGATGTCCCACATTAGCTAATAGAACATTTATTTAGAAAGAAGGTGAAGAAAAATCCCAAGAACACATGTGGTAGTACCACTGCCTGACTATTGGATGTATTGTACTTGCAAGCATGTGTTCGTTTTTTATCTCTGCTCTTGAGTATGCTTCATTTCTGAGTTAGCTAAATCTTTCTAGGATAGTTAGTGGGGGGACAGGGGAGCAG
>JANRGW010045685.1:28311-39112 GCA_024733675.1 Psilopsiagon aymara | reverse complement strand
AAATACAGAATAGAAAACAAAACCATTTCGGGGTGGAGGGGGGGAGGGAGAGTGAGAAGTTGACCATAGCCTAGTTTGATTCCTATTAAATAGGTGAAATGTGAAGGAAGATGTTTTAACAGTTGCAACCTGAGTAACTTTCTGGTAAGCATAGGTACTGACATCAGAGAAAAAGCCTTGAAAGCATGAGACAGGAGTGTTCATCTGCTTAAATTGTAATGTGCAACAGTGACAGATCATTACTGCCATCATGTTTGGAATGGTAGTCAAAAGCTTCACCACACATTCTAGTATGTGGCAGAGACAAGGGAGATTTGGATTGAAGGATATTTACCAACTGCTCCCTCACATTTTATTTCATCACATCCAGGAGAAACAAGTGTAGGTCTAACTGAAAGCATGTGAGTGAGAACAATACTAAAACATCACTAAAACCTGAAAAGTTTTTTCCTCTTTAAATGTGGAAGCTTGGTATGCAGTGGAGATGGGACGCAATGGCTGGAGCTAAATTAGTGCAAGAAGATGTCCTTGTACTAGAACTAACAGGCATCAGTCTTAGTGTCCAACAACTTAAATTGGAGGCTCACTTTTAGTCTTCTTTAGCATTCTTTGAAGAGGGCTACATAGAGGAAGACAGAGAAGAGTCTGACATTACCATACATTCTCAGACACCTGAAGAACTCAGGAATTCCTGATGTTATGCTGAAGTTCCTTCACCCATGTTGGTCTATTGAGCTTCCCCAGCTTCCAAGCCAAGGAGTCAGCAGTGGTTTTCAGATTGTGAGGACCACACATGTTTTATGGGTGTTCATCCCCAGACAAGGAGTTCATACTTCTTTTGGACTCCACAACACATCTGGAGATGAGCCCTGGGGACACACAGGGAGTCCACATTTTTATTGAGTGGCAGGTATGTGTGATTTCAGAGATAATATGGGGAATGAAAGTCAAAACAAAGTGGGTTTTGTGGGTGGATGATGTTCCTAGCTCTAGGGGAGTCAGGTGCTGCTGTGTGAGGGCTTTGGCTGAATTGAAGTCAGATGGGATTTTAAATGCTGTTACCATTTCATTCCTTTAGATACTCTGATGCTGACATACCATAGTATTACAGTGGAATGAAAATAGTTCTGCTTTGCTTTCCTAGTTTTCTCATAAATGCCATCGTTGCTACAAATTTATTTTATGAAAGTAAATACTTTTTGACACCCAACCTATTTTTTTTGCTCAGATTGGTACCAAGTGTCCTTTGCCACTTGGTGCATCATGCTGAAAGTATCCTGTTTTACAAAGTGAGTAAAATTGCACCTCTGGGAACAGTTTTGGCTATGCAGCTTAAGCCACAGAGTGAATCAACAGAAATTAGTGTTCCAGTAACAAGACAGGTTTGTCGTTGGCAGAAGTTTATCAGGACCGAACAAGATTGTGAGAATTTGTAGTTTCTTTCTGAGGTATAGATAACCAAGAAAATGGGCACCTAAGGTAGATGAACTAGGTTATATGTTCCCTGAATACAGGAAAAAGTAGGCTTTTCAGATGCTGTGATGCTTGGGTCAGTTTGCCGTTTACACTGATGGATTCACATGTTCCATATTTGCCACATGCATGTCAAATACTAGATCAGCGCCTTTACCTGATTCTTCACAGTAGCACTCTCTTCTTTTACAGTAACCCAGTGAAGTGCAGTTTCTGCAGCCTGCATCACAAACTTTTTATCTGTGGTTCCATCATGCTTCATTCCACCCAATCTCAGCTCATGTCTCATTTATGAAATATATCAGCCATTTTATTTTAGTAGGTATGTCTCTACTTAGCTTAACCTCTGTGAGCCATCCCATGTAAAGTGAATGGATTTTTTTTCTTTATCAGACCTTCACTGTCAGCAGTTCCAAACATACTTTCTCCATTCCCAGCAGCAAAATTTTCTTAGAGCAAGCCTTAGTATCTTTCCTCTCAAGTTAAGTAATCGTTTTGTCTTCCCTATTCATTCAAAGCCCTTGGTTTATTTGCAGGTTTATTTATATTCATTTACACTTGCATGTAGCACATGAAAAAGCCTGGTTATCACCTGGTTGCATATAGGGCACAGAAACTTGGTGCAGTTGTTGCACCTCTGGATTAGATGGTTCACTCCCTGCCTACCCCTAAGCTGCCCTTTGCCTCTCCTCTCTAGTTCCCCCTTTCTCTCCAGATCCCAAAATTATTATTATCTGCTCTATCTGTTTAACTGGTTTTCTGACTGTGTCCAAATTTAAATTTATAAAACTAATATCCTGTATTTTTAGATTAGATTTTTTCACAAGCCAAAGTGAGCAAACAAAATGTTAAACCACCAGAGGTTTACTTGAGAACAGCAACTTCTGCTAAAGAGCATCTGGGTCAATAACTACTTACTTCACAGCAGCAGCAGCTGAACTGGGAAGTCTGGCAATGCCCTGAGTTGCTTGGTAAGGGAAGGAAGTGCGACTGGAAAGTGACTCAATGCTCTGATGAGCGCATCTTCTGCAAGGCCTTGAAATGTATCTCGTGCGCCCCCTGCAGGCTTTGTGACCCTGAGCAGAGCAAGGGTTGTGTGCAGCCCCGAATTAGCAAACCGCGGCGTCTTGTAAACAAAAAGAGTGCACATATTCAAACAAGGAGCAAAATAAGACTGCATAGGCAGTACTGATAGTGATTTGTGAGCATCTGCTTCCCAATATTAATTCTGTTATGGCATGGGATTTTTGTTAGGGCTTTCTAAGCTTTTCAAAATCTCAAAATCAGTCTCATGTTTAATGACATTGATTCCCTCTAAACATCCATGAATGTTCTCTGAAGAAATGGATCTGCAACCGATCTCAGCTTCTCAACCCCACCAGTGAGAGGCTTTTTTGTGCAGATGATGCTGTCAGATAGAGACACAGTTTTTCCAACTAATTTCCGAGAAATTGCTTCACAGTTCTGTGTTGAGTCTGGGGGACAGACCTTGGTCAGCTGCTGCTCTCTCGGCCCTCAGGCATTTTAGCTATGAGACTGACCAGTTCCTGACAATGAGGTGGAACTTTCCTAAGCTTGTAACTGAGTCCAGACTCTGTGATCTCTTAAAATCAGTACTCCTCCTGTGCCAGATTTGAGGGTGCAAAGCTACAAGAGTATGTCCAAGAATATCATGTAAGAATTATTGAATATTAGCATAACAAAATGTTTTTCTTCCCCAAAACTTGTTCTCGGAAGTGGCCAACCCAATTTTTCACTAAAACTTTCCAAAACAATCCAGCCTGAGGCAGAAACAGGGCATGGAAAATATAAACTCCAGCAGTTAAAGGCTGACAAAGTAATAAACAGCTGAAAGTAGGGCCTTATGATGGAAAGTGTTAGGGAACTTTAACTCTAGATGTCATTGCCAGCTTTGCTTATAATAAATGTGTCAGTAGCAATATGAAAAGATGTGTGCAATAAGTTAAAGGAATGCTGTTTAACCTATTTTATGCAGCATGTCTGCCCACAAATTGCTTGCATCTCAGTATGTTTCGGGAGAAAAGGATTTTTATTTTTCTTTTTTTTTTTCACTGAATGGATTAATTTTCTAACTAAATTAACTAGGAAACAGGAGATTTTAATGTAACAGTGACACCCTGTGGCTAGTAGTGATGGCGTTAACTCTGAGATTAGACTTTCGTGGCGCATTAATCCTTAGCAAGAGTGAAGAGAGAAAAAGAAGCAGGAAGTAAATGCAGTTAACTCTCAGGGGTTTCCACAGAGAGATGTTGTCGTATTTTTTTGCCTTATATGTAGAAATTTATGCTTTCTATTGCTCAAATACAAAAATTTATTTACTTACATTAGTTCGATTGAAATAAAGGGGGATGACAAGCCTTGATTTTAGGCAACTTGGTAATGTAACTCATGGGAAGGTCTCTGTGGTCACATCCACCTTACAAAGCATGGCAGGCATAGTTATTTATATTTCTATGATTATATTTGCCTCTACAGGAGAAGACATTTTTTCCTGGTGGCACACCAAGTAGTGGTGGGCAGCAGACTGATGCCAGAGAAACCTAATAAAATGACAGTACCACACCATGTCAAGAGCACCAGCTGGGCACTGCCTTTTGTGTGGGCAATGTTTAACCTAGCATGTGTAGGTCCTCATTTGATTTTTCTTCCATTCCTTCTCCTTTCCTTGAACAAATGCTGAACTAATACAGTGGTTCTTTGTCATGTCTACGTGCACCTGTCTTTAAGGTGCCATGATACTAAACTTCACAATGCTGTGGCCCTTAAACTTTGTGGGACAGCAAATCTTTTCCTGTTTAATACATACCTAAGATCTTTGATATTATGGTTTCAAAATCTAATAGTTTAAAAAAGTCCTAATTTATGAGAGACCTCATTTATAGCTTCTGATTTATACCTCATGCATCCATAGATTTACTGATGCTGACCCTGCAATTTTTAAGAGATGTCCCTCTTAAAAAGTTAAGAAGTTAAACTTCTGTCAGACAAAGCCGGGTTTAAAGATAAGTATGGAAGGAGACTGATTGTTCCAGCAAGAAGTTATGGGGAGGTAGTAAAGCAAACTGAGAAACATGAAGCATTTATTATTCACTGGCAATAATGGCTTCCTGTTAAAACTGGCTATTTGACAAAGGTGATGAATTTAATTCCTTGCTCTCTCATTGGGAGGAAGTTAGCATGGGACAGGAGAAAAAAGTCTTCTGCCTTCTCTAGAGAGTAAATGAAAACTAGCCAAAGCTAAAGTTTGGAAGGTGTCAGGAATTTAGTGATTATCAAAACTCTGGAAGTGTCAAAAAAGATTGTAGCACTTAAGCTGTCCTGAAAGCCAAGCCATTGTTCACTCACACACATGTCCATACTTAAGCAGCCCAGTGAGTGCTCATCTAGGACATATCCTACAAAATAGCTGCAGTGCAATTTTTTACAAATCTCAGCACAATTTAGTGCCTGTCAGGAAGTGACAATGAGACTGTGGGCTTCTAAATGATCTCATACTGACGGTGAATATGAGATCTGATTGACAGTATTGCTGACAAGCTTGAAACTCATTATCTCCTGTAAAAGGCTGACAGATACTGGATGTATGATGAAGGGAGTGGCCTTGTTTTACACATTATGTCAATTTTTAGCTTTTCTTTTAGAGCTCCTTATGCTTTTAATGGCTGCAAAAGCAAAACAGCTTCATAGCTGCTCAGACTTGCAGAGAAGTTATTTATTAGGTGCTATTTCAGACTCTGTGCTTGAACAGGCTGGGCTGTAATATTAACCTCCAAATTAGTTAGCAGTGCTGCTGAAGGATGTTTTCCAACATCTGTTTTTAGCACTGTTAGAATGGAGCTTAGAGAATGGATTATTTAGTTCATATTAATGAGGAATGGGACCATGCTGGAGATGAACTGCAGTGATTGTGCACATGAATCAGAAAACACATTATGTTGCCTGTGCAACATGCAAGAGCAGACAGATGCAGCTGTGGCTGCTGCTGAAATAACAGTAGGTTGCAGCACACATCAGAAGTGCTGTGAATAGAACTTTAAAGGACAGCATCTTAAAGGCAGAGACACATGCTTATTGCATATTAAGAGCACTGATCTGAAGACCTGACAGATTTAGAGGTCAGACAGAGCTGCTGTATTTATACACCATGTCAAGACCTCGTCTACAACTGGATAAATTTTAAAATGGCAAATCCATCCAGATGCAGATACAATTTTAGACATAAACTTGTTTATGCAGTACTTCTGGGGAGTAATGTTCTAAGTGTCCTGTACTAGGATGAAAAGCATTGCCACGAAAAGGATGTCACTAGACTTTCTTCTTTTTCTGTTTAGCTGTTATAGTTGATGGTTTAAAAGACAAAGCAATTATCACTGCCTGTCACGTGAAGGTTACTGCTCCCACTGCTTTGCCAGCAGAAGGCATGGGATTTTATGCTCTTGCTATCTACACTAGGCACTCCATTTTCCAGTGGAGGTTGTTTGAATTAACTCAGCTGAGGCTGCTTGAAAATACTAGGATGTGTTCAGACAAATATATATGTTTCATGTTACCTTCATGCTGCTGTGGTACTCCATACTCCTCCATGTAGTCACACTTTCAACAAGCAATAATAAGGAACATGTACCCCAGTGTTATGAGACTTGTAGTGCAAATGCAGAATTACAGTGGCATCACAAAAGTTTGTACAAGCATAGCAAGAAATTAATATGTGTATATATCCAATGACTTTAAAAGATACCTTTTTAATGCTGGCAGTATATTTTTTTCTTGTTTTCTTTTTCCTTACAGTGAGAGCCCTGTGAAGGACTCCAGCAGGCTACTGATAGCAATATACACCCCACAGGAGGAGGTTCTCCCCAGCTTTGCCCTGGCAAACTTTTCTGTCTGTTTTAACCAAATACAATTTAGTTGACATTCTTCCTTTTTTTTTTTTTTTTTTTTTGCACAAGGAAAAGCATTTCATTCACTGGGATTAGAAAGTGACAGCTTATACACTCTTAAAGTTGTTTCTGAGTGCTGTTTAGCAACAGTAATGTACCTCAGTACATTATATGCCTGTAGCTTTCATTCCCATGTGAAAGTTACTGAAAATAACACCAAGAAGAATGCTCTAGCAGTTATGACATTACCTTACAGCTGGGGAAAAACTCCATGAAAGACACTTTCTTCTACCTTTTCATCTCTGAAACAGTAATTTCTGACGGAAATCTTAAAATCAGACTGAAAGAGCACACATGGTAGTGGAATGCTTGCTTGTATTGTACCATCACTTCTACATGTTAGTGTTCCTTTTCTCTTCCCTGGATCTTCACCATACCCTAAGTCTTTGCACTAAGAGGCCTTAGGTGTGTTTCTGCAGGGACATTTGTAAGCCTGAAAGCTGCCACTGTGGAGCTTGAAGCAATGACTTCCATAGTAAATGTATGCGTCTTAGCAGCCAGTGCAAAAGGAGACAGAAATTCTAGTTGAAAGCTATCATCATAAAAGCATATCCTCTGTGTATTGGACACAGATGTGTTGTGTAACACATATTCTGACCAGTGGGTTACACAAACAAAGTGTGTGACAAGTGACTGAAATGTGAAACATATACCTTGGTGATTCACTCCATAATTCACAGATTAGTGTACTTTAAAGTACAATATCCCTTCTTAGAGAGTCTCATTGTGTGAGCAGTATTAAACAGTACTGTCTTGCCTGTCATGGTTGAGCACTTTGGCTCTTTTGAGGTCTTTCTTACAGGCTTTGAGCAGCTACCTAGCTTAAGATGATGTTTCCTCTCTAAGACTGGGACGCTGGGAAACACTTCCTTGGATTACTCTTTAATATTGCCCTTCAGAAATGTTGGAACTTCAGAGTTGAAAACCAATGATAAAGCTATGGAAAGCACTGTTGAAACTCGAAGCAAATGTAACAAAGCATTAGAACTAGAAAAAAAAACACACTCATGGGCATATTTAGAAAGGGGACACAGCAACTGCAACATGCAGGCCATCATCTTTTGCCTACCTTGCCAGCTAGTTGTGTGCATGGCTGTGACAAAGAAGTCAGGCTCCCAGACTAGCCTGCAGGGGCACGTGGGTTCTTCATAAGAAGAGCAACAGAAATAAGCTGTCTATGCAGCCAGACCTCTAAGCTGATCTTACTGACTTGAAAATCTGAGTAACAGGCATGTTTTAACCTCAAATCTCTCTGAATCAAAAGTTGAAGTTGGAGTTTTGAAAACTTATCTGCACAGGAACTCCTGTCCTTAATCTGAGCTGTGATTCAGTCTGCCTGACTTCTAAACTTTTGGTGTATGTCTGCCTAATTTGCCCTAGGGGAGGAGAACCCTCTAGTGTGCTTAAGGTAGAGAGAAGCTGTTGTCTTTGAAGACCTGACGACTTTTCTGCCTAATACCATTCCCTTCTTCTGATAATCTCTTCAGCCTGAGTGCCTCCAAAGGCATCTAGTCTTCTTGGAGAAGACTGAAGAGCATTCTCTGACAAAGGGTGACCCAGTGTTTTGGATCACATGCCTGACATGTTATAAGAGAAAAAAGATGCTTTTCAATTTCAGCTTTGTTTTAGAATCTAACTACAGAGAAAAGAGATGGCAATAGGTCACTAAACAAATCAGTAGAAATTACAGGGTCAGTTTTTTTCTCTACCTGACCAATCTCCGAGGGAAGGCTTTATCCCATAGGAAATTTAATATCTGCTGGGCAGAACTGGTAACTGGTTTACAATTATTCGTTATCAGTTCTTGATAAAAGAATATGCTGAGGGAGGATCAGGAGAGAGAAGGCATTAGGAAGAAAATAAAAGTAGGAGGACTATGAATTCATGACAGCAGAGTGTGGTTTTTTCTAGTCTTAATTTAAGTGAGAAAGGTTAACACTGTTCAGCAAGTATTCCCTTAAAAATATTAACAGTAAAGCTTAGAACCTGTATCTGTAGAGAATTTCCATGATATCCACCTATTCCATTATTTCAAGCATCCTTAAAACTAGGCTTCTGGATGCCTCTCCAGGCCTTGTAGGGGTGAAATTTGCTATTTTGGAGGTTGCGTTTTCTTCTAGACTGGTAAATATGGTAACCAGTGAGTCAGATTCACCAGGATAAAGTTCTTTAAGCTTTTATTTCCAGTTTATTGAACCCATGAGCTGTTTATCAGATCTGCCAAAATTTCATTCTTCCTTACATTGTCGTGTTGAATTTGAGTGAAAATATCATGCAATGTTCCTCATAAACAAGAACAAAAAATTATTTATATGGTGGCTTTATGATCTCAAAGAGGAATGAAAAGAAAATTAGAAGAGAGAAAATGCTCAGAAAATTCTTTATAGAAGAATAGCCATTAATGCAAACCACATTTTACCGGGTAGGTGTCCCAAAATCTTTTGGATGACATGTGAGTCAGATGCTACTATTAAGACTTCCAACTTGCAAAGGCTTATACATATGCTTAAAATTATGCATTTGTATAAATGCCTTGATTGTGTTTGGTTGCATGTAAGCTTTTTCAGAAATAGATGCAGGCTATTTAAAAACAACATAAAGAGAGATAAAGAGGGAAAAATCATAAAACTCTATTTGGCTCTAAAACAGCGATCATCTTATCTGCCAAAATCACATGTAATTCACCATTAGTTCTGTGTTCCACATCCTGTGTTTGAAGAGTCTTACCTTATAAAGATGTCAGAACTAAGACCATTATATGGAATTTCCTCTAAGGAACACACCTATTTGTGGAGAAATGCGTACTTTATTCATCATAACTAATATATATATATAGCCTGCAATTTATGAAAAATTATAAATAATGTTCTGTGCTGATGTTGCGTTTCTGTGGTGTTATCTTCCAGATGGGAGTTGCTGTAGTGGATTCATCTGTTGCAGGACTGGGTGGTTGTCCCTATGCAAAAGGTGCTACTGGAAATGTAGCCACAGAGGATGTGATATACATGCTTAATGGTCTGGGGATCAACACAGTAAGATATTTTTACTTTCTACTTGAGACTTTAAGGAATTCAAAAGTATTTTTCTAAAAAACATATAATACACACCTGACAATTACTTCTGCTGTAAAATGAAATACTGGGAGCAAATAGTAGTTTTTACAAATTCAGTTCTTTAACATGGCTTGATACGAGTGTCGTGATGTTCTCTTCACTAGCAATTTTGAGTAGGACTGGTTTGCATATTTGACAGGCATTTGAATAACCCCCCCTCTTCATACCTGGAGCTACGAGAAGCTCAGTAGCAACTGCTTTAAGTAATTACTTTGCCTGACATTGCTCCAGAAGGTTGACCAGCTCTACAGTGGAAAGATTGAGCAGACCTCAGGTTTTTTTTAAATACTGCTTATTAATTTGTTGTCAGTTTTTCTTGCTTCAATGTGGAGAAAAATTGTGGTGTTTGGAGCCCAAGCACAAGGCATTGCTATTTCTCAGGTGTCTACTTAATTTATTTCAGAATTGTACAGAACGTGTTACTGGCTAGCAGGCGTCACAGTCATTTTTATTTCCCACCCCGTTCTTGGAGGTGAGGGCAAAGCAGCTTATCTGCACTGAGCTGCGCTTTAATGAACCTTACCAATGAGCACTTAAACTTCAAAAGCACACATTTAGTATCTCTGGCTTGGCTGGTATGTTAGTTATTATGTATTTCTGGGAACCAAATGATGCTGTCTTCTCCAAAGGATGTGCTCTTTGGTCTTCTTGTTGGTCACCATTGTTCTAGAAATGTGGCATAATGAGATTGTACTGACCCAAGCAATACAGTGACTTTACCTGTAAGTTAGACATAGACTTAATAGAGTCAAATTCAAAGAGAACATATAAAGAGCTCCAAAACTGCAGCGTGTATGGTTTGTGTTTAAGCTACTGCAGAAAGAAACTGAAAAGCCTGATGTCTGAAAGACAAATATCTGAGTTACTGGGTTACTTATAACTTGTCTGTACATTGCAGTTCAGTGTAGCATAGATGCCAGGTGAGTTCCTTGATATGAAATGATCATGTAACCTTTTTCTGATTTGTACATCCCTGAGCACTGCAAAAGCCTATTCAGAACCTTACAGAGTTCACTGAAATGTTTATCTGCTTTCATGTGCTTCTTAGGGAGTTCTATGTAGGTCTCCAATACCTGTTTAGAAAAGGTTTAGTCACAAGTGCCCGTTGTACAAGTGGACTCTGTTTCTGGCCGGGGATATGGAACAACACAACACTGATCAATGTGATCAAAGGCTGAACAGTTTATTGTGCGCAGGCATCCCTTTTATAGAAAAGTTACAGAACACCAGAACATTCGATGACATGTGATTGGT
>JANRGW010045685.1:0-28211 GCA_024733675.1 Psilopsiagon aymara | reverse complement strand
TCTGGCAAGCAGCTCCTGCTGATCCAGCTGCATGGCATCCTGGTCAGGGTCTCTTGCAAGCAGGCTTCCTCTTCTTGGCAGCACACTGTCTTCAGTTAACCCTCTTATCAAACTGCAAACCCTAACAAGCCTTTTGCTCACAACTAGAGTGAGGCTAAGTCAATGGCTGGATTGCTCACATGTCCCTTAACTGAAAGGAATGCTTCCACGTGTTTCAAACCGTTCATACATGTTTTGGGATAGCTTTTTTGTGAACAAGGAATTTATTCTTTTGAAACAATACAGTTCTTTGAAATAAGAAGGAGAAATTGTGTATTTTACTTTACACTGCCGCACACCTTAGACTTTCTTTCTGTATAGTATTTCCTTGGGAAAAAAAAAAAAAAACAAACAACAAATCAACTTTTGCAAAAACAAAAGGAATCAATTAATAAAAGTATCAGTAAAATATTCAATAAAAATATCATTATTAAATATACCTTGTTCTTTTGCTAAGATTTATTAATCTGTTAATGATCTGTTGTCCAAGAAGGAAGCAGGAATTTAGCTTGTCCTAAAAGTTGAAACCAAATCCCACAGAATCCCAAGAATCTCACCGTCTAATACTTACTTTCTCTTTTGTTCTTTTTTTTAAATTTTTTTTTTTAATTTCAGATTGTGCGATAACCAAACACAAGACTTTGCTTTCTGACCCTTTTCTGGCCCATTAAGAAAAGAGTGATTTACTGGATGAGAGATACAGAACCTCAAAATTATTAACTTAATATATGCTCTTTGATCTTTGCACTGTTGGTTGGTTTTGATACCATGGACAATTCTGTAAAATCATAAAATCATTATCACAGATATGTATTAATATGTCCCTTTTTGTGTAATCACACAAAATGAAATTGTAATTGCTGCTACTGTCCATTTGCAGGGAGTGCTTTCTCATGTTCCTCTCAGCTGCACACTAAAGCTTTAATTTTGTTGACTGAAGTCACTGAAAGTGTCAACCAAAGGATGGACAGTAAACATACATTACTGGTTCAGGTTGACTAGATATAGCAAAATAATAATTGATGCTTGTTCTATACTGTTCTTCAGAACATGTAACCAAGAAGTGACGCATGAAATGAATCTGTCAGGCTAAATGTGAAATAATTTTCTAACAGAGCCCATCTACAAAGAGATTTATTGGTTCTACCATGGTAATGGATAGATAATTGTGTCATAGATCATTAATGCTTATGAAATTTTGTAGGCAGACATGCACTTTCTGTAAAAATGTTTTCTATATGTCTCCTATGTAATTACAGTGATCGTATTTCTGTTTATGATGCCCTCAAAGTGCTTGTCAAACAATAAGCCTTTCTGAGAAACAACTAAGTGCTGTTATCCTCGCATTACTGACACCAAAACTGAAGTACAGAGAGATAACAGACTTGGTGTTTATGAATGCTGAATGACAACTGATTAAAAAAGTTAATGGGAGTTAAAGGACTTTGCCTTCTGGCAGAAGCTTTTCTGACTTAAGGCACTTATATGCATTCGTAGATGCTATTGGAGGTATTTGTGCTTCATGATTTCATTCCTTGATGTCAAGGAATAATTCTGGATATATGGAGTGGTTACCAAGTACACTGAAGTACCTTTCTGAGTATCTGTGTGAAGATGCATTATTTTGACTCCATAACTTTGCAAACGCCTGTTGCTACTCTTTTCCCATCCACATCTGTGAGTCATACTTGTGAATGCTAGGTTTTATGCCCTCATGGTGATCCTCTTTGGTTCACAACACTTACAGGAGAAAGACAATTTAAAAGGCAGAGATGCTTCTATTCCATTTAATGAATGAGTACTGTGAACATACATTTCTTGTCAATACATATCACATTACGCAGTGTTACAGAGCTGAAAATGTGAATTTTGTATAGTTTTGGGTTTTATTTTGCTGTCTCCCATAATCTAACTACCAAGGGCGTCTACGGTGGTATGTTTCTCATTTGTTCTAGTAAAAAAGGCACAGATTCTCTAAGAATTTTTTAGATTATGTTTTATGTAAAGCACTCTACAAACTAAACCAAAGTAATGACCTATAAAGGATAATCAGAGTAAGTTGAAATCAACCTTGTTATAACTGTATTAAAATGAGACAGTTATAAAAAGATGTCTTTGAACAATATGTTTTAGATGGTGCTAAATACTAGAGCCAATTAGAAACTTTGAAGCTCTTTTTTTTTAAAAAAAAAAAAAATGGGTTTGATTACATTTCCATGAAATAATTCTATTCTTATTAACATTTTTAGTCAATTTCGGGAATGAAAAATGCAAGTTTTACCAATATAATATATATGCCAATATAGAATATTGAAATAAGAACTAGATTGAATTAAAAGATTAAGCATCTAAATCAGGTCTTAGTCTGAACGTTAGTGCATAAATCCGTAAGTGTTATGAAAGCCTATTTCTGGAGCAGTACATCTTATACTCTTTAATTCTGGATGACATACATCTCCCAGTTTTATGTGACTGCTCAGCGTATTGGTAGTTCAAAGTCCCCTTTCACATCCTTTCTACAGGAACTTTACTGGCTTGTAAATTCCAATCTTCAGAGCAAGTACTTATATCACTCATGTGATCTAATTCTAAAACTTTTACTATACATGAGTAATCCAGGGGACTAATCATGAAGTGTTTTTTTTCCTCTTTAATCAGTGATCTGATTCCATTTAACAACCAAGTGCTACTGATACATATCTTGTGTTAGTTAAAAACAGTTGGTTGCTCAAAGGCCTGTTTTTTTAGATCAAGGAATTGCAATTTTTTTGCTCAATTGTGCTACCAATGTAAATCGTAATTTTACATTGAAAGGAACTTCTTAAAGGTGATGATATTTATTCAAGAGAATGCAGGATTGTGTTTCTCACTGAACTCAGTTGCCAATAGAAGTGTGTTTCCTCTATTTTCCTGAGCGCAAATGGGATGCTTGTGTGCATGAAGTTTAGTGTGGGTGACAAATAAGTACAACACTTACATAGATATGATATTTCTCTTCCATCTTCTTCTAGTTATTATTCCAGTTCCTTATTCCAAATTCTTTTGAGTTTGAAAGTTATTACTTGAGTATCTGGTCCACTGATATTAAGATAAATCACTCTCAAAATGGTAGGTCCTTCCAAACAACTGAAGCTGTGTAAGTTGCTGTAACTCTACTGTTTTCATTACTGACCTGTGACATGAATCAGGCCCTTTGTTTGCAAAAATTAGACCCTAGCAAAAAAAAAAAAACAACTTGAGGTTTAAGCATTTTCAACATGTGAATTTATTATTCTTAACATTTTTCACTTCTTTTTTTAGGGAGTAAATCTTTATACAGTGATGGAAGCTGGAAACTTCATCTGTACAGCCTTGAACAAGAAAACAAATTCAAAGGTTGCACAAGCTTCCTTCAATACTGGAACTGTCAGTTAAATTAATGGGTTTTGCAGCTTAATTACATTCTTCATTTACCTTGACCAAGGACATTTATATCAAGAACAAATGTAAGAAAATAATTTCTGCAAAGAACCAAAATAGAACCCATGTATAACTTTTTCTTATGGGAAGAGTTGTTGCTCTGTACTGTCTTGTCAAGAATTATCTGATTTGTAAGTAAGAAATAAATGACTGTAGTAGAGAACCTTGTGCTTGGAACTTCTACAGATGAGAAAAATGTATATACACCAGGATATTTAATTATGTTTTAAATTGAATTTTAGTTCTTTTCAGGAAAACTGGATAGAAGCAGTGACTACATAGTTAATTTTTAATCAAGATGACTCTTAGAACAGTACAAATATTTGCAGTAGTTTATGAGATCCCACGCTGTGTGTGGCCATTCTATTATGTGTTTTATTTATCTGAATCTTTACTTTTCATTTGTCAAGTCAGTTGTGTTATGAACATGGAGCCAAATCTGAATTCACCATAAGAATATTTAGCAATAGCACTTTTTTATTTTTGTGTTGTTTAACATCTGTTAAGTTATGGATGACTTTATTTTGTTCCAAGACTTTGTAGTGAACGGCAATCTGCCAGGTCCTACAAATCTAATGCAAAGTTCCTTATTTGTTACATATGTTAAATTTGTTGTATTTGCTTTTTTTTTTTTGTTAATTGTATTAAAATGTATATGAAAAAATTAAAAATTGGCAAGGTTTTCAACCATCATTCAGGGTAATGGTAGTGTAGAAGGTGCTGAATTTTTATCTAAGGTCTCATCAAACAATTAGATTATTTTATTCTGTAGTCTTTAAATTGACAGTCTCACTTGAAAGTAATGAGGTTTTGAGGATAATATTCTGCTGGACTAGTTTACATAAGAGAGCTACTTACAGTTTTTCTCAGTGCTTTACTGATAATGTTATTGTTCTTTTAGATGTCTTAGTTCAGCAGGATGCCAGTGAACTGCATTGTCATTTTCAGATCAGTAACAAATTCAAAGAGCCTTATCCTATTCGTAAACTGTTAAAAAGTGCCATGAAAATTTTGTCATTTTTTCAACCTGAAACATTGGTACTGTTACTGGTTGGCTGTGTAGGATCCTTCTGTAATTCTTGGTGTATCTAATGTTGATCTATATTTTTTTCTGAACATAGCCTGTTAACATAAAAACCTAAAAACCTGGACTATGATCTTTTTCATATTCTCATTTTCCTCCAAAATATGAAAAGCTGGGGAAAAGCAAGGCAAAAGAGTGAAAGATAGCATAAAGAAGGAAAAGACTGAATAATTTTTGTCTGGAACTCAACTCTGCCAAGTTGCAGCTGGCTCTCAGTTTGCCTTTGAAATACTGAAGTGAACTTTTTCTGAGGTCTTTTAGGCAGTATTGTAGTTTAGAATTGGTACAGCTCAAGAAAGTCAAACTTTACATGCCAAGTAACTCAAAGCTATACATTTTATATAAAACCTCTATCCCATTTATGCCAGAATGATAGTCAAAAGTAAGACAAACTACATTGTATCACTCTTTGCATGGTAAGAGTCAAAGAATAAGCAAAGAAATTGTTCAGATGGGGCAGGAAATATCTTGCCTACTAATACAAAATACTAAATGGCACACTTTCCTCTGGTATTTAGTAAAAAGACTTACAAGTACTCTTAAAGATATGAATGCCATTACTTGCTTGACCTGTTCTGGATGCACATGGTTGGATCACCACAGAAAATGCTCTGTCCTCATTTTCCCATTATTTAGCTGGGACTTTGTTATTTAGCAGCCACTATGGCTCATATATCAAGCCACAAACTTTAATAAAAACAGGTCTTGAACCATTCACAGATTTATAAATTCTGTAATGGATTGTATCAAATGAAGAAGTAAGAAATCTGCAGCAGTATTTTGGCTGTTCTTGATCTAGTAAGTAGTAGTCAAACCTAAATGAGGTGCCAGAATTGACATTCTAAATACCCTGATTCAGGTTGCATTTACTGCTGAAGGTTACTAACCACACTGTTAAACTTTCCTGTTTAACAATAGAATTTTGTCATTAGTTTGTTTCTGTGCAAGCACAGAATTAGCTCATTTGGGGCTGGAGCATGCAGTTGTGATGTAGGGCCTGGTGAGTTTTCTTCTACCCAAGATCCTGTGGTCATGACATAAGCTAGACTGAGCCTCTCAAAGAATGAAAGTGAAGTCACCCCTTGGAAAAAGAAAAAAGCAACAAAGTAGCTGTGGTGCAAACCACCTTTTAAATATTATCCTGAATGTCAGACTAAACAATTGATCTGAGATTAGCCTGCTACTCATCCTGGAAAGATTCAGATGCACATTTTCTGGCATCCTAATCAACCACCCAGCTCTATGCAGAACTGAAAAATAACTTTATACTTATTAGTAACTTATAGTAGATCTGGATGAAGTCATGCCATGGGGCAGGATGGAATTAAAGATTTTTGAGACAGGAAAGATCACATGAAAAAAGTGTCTCTGCAACAAGTAAAGAGTTGTTCTTTGCAAATGGTGGTGAGGGCTTCAGCTGTAAGCAAAGATAGGAGCTGAACTGATACTGTCATTTTTTGGTAAGTATACTAACTACAACATGTTAGATAGAAGTGAGTGCTTTCACTACTACTGTGATTTTTGTGTTGAAGAAAATACCTATGTAGAACATTGACTGTAGAATAAAAGAGCTAGCTCTGCTCAGTTCTTTAGGAGTTCTAGTCATCTACGCTCCTAATTACCATGAAGTATTGCTAACTTTGGCACTAGAAGACCTTTACACTGCGGAGGAGTTCTCAGATATGTCTCTGTGTATACTGCAGATGCATCTGGGCTGTCCAGTTTGCAATTCTAAGGCTCTTAACTCTCCATATGCACTGAAACAGGGTCCCTATTAAATCACAGGGATGGACAACCTAAAATGCCTTGGTTCTTTACTGGATCTGTTTTAGAAACTACTTAGGAGCTTGTGGAGAGCCTTAAATGCAGGTCTGTTGCTCTGTAATGATGTGAGCATTGGAAAAGATGAGCAGTCACATCTGGAGCCTGTTCTTTACCCGCACGTTTAGCTTCAACCGCATAGTGATTTATAGGAATCCAGGGTGGAGGTCACAGACAAATAGATTGTTTGTCAGGATCCTTACAAGGGAGGAAAAAACATAGAGCCAGATAAAAAAATAAAAACCACCCTGTGTTTATGTGCCAAAAGTGCCACCTGGGAAGAATTTAGGTCTGTGGGTCCAGGTGAGCAATCCCCATAAAAATCCTTCTTTACTGGTAGTGTGACTGAGAATCCTGAGCCACCTGAAGTTCCTGCTACTAAAACTTGTTAGTCACATAAAGTGCTGCTGCTCTGCTTTCCTGGGCTGGCATCGTTTTGACTATGTGGAGCGTTTTAATGCCTGATCTCTGGCTTTAAAAAATAACCATATATTGCCTTTAAGAACAAGAGCTAATCCAGTAGATGCCATGAGTATCACTCATATGGGTAGAATTGAATTCAGCACATAATAAAGCAGTTGAGACTACATCCCTTCAAAAACATGCCAAGTCATAGGATTGTGCTACTGCTCTCCAGTGTTTCTGACTTTCTAAATATTTATGCTTATATTCCGTGACCCATCATTAGTGGTGCCTGCTTTTTTAGCCCCTGTCAGTGTCTCTCACTGAGTACATTGCTGTTTTATTGTGCTGAGTTAACCCCCTGGCCGTAGAAGACTTGCATCCAGGTGTTTGGCTTTCATGAGCAGATGTTCTTATTACTATGTCATTATAAAAATTATATGTATATGTATTTGTTGAAGGGTATGAAATAAAAACAACAGAGTGCTGAATATCATGATCACACTTTTGGGAAGTGGGGACATAATGTCTCTCTGTTTTGCTGTTGGTCCTCTGTAAATTTTGAAAAGGGGGTAGCATAAACTCAGAGAATGAAGGAGAGAAGTAGTTACTGACTGCCCTGCCAACTCTTATTGGAGAAAAATTAGGTGTACCAAGATATTTACTTCTTTGTAGCTCACTGTACCAGTCACTGCAGAGATCTCTCAGAACAACATTGAGATCATCTTACTTGTGCCAGTGTCATGGACTATGTAAACTGGAGTCCCCAGTGGTCTTTGGTCTGCGCCTTGCTCTGAACCTGTGGCCAATGTCATGTCACTGGAAATTTCTCTAGTACTTTCACAGTAGTTTTGCTTTTCCCCATATGGTTTAGCAATAGCTAGAAAGTAAAATACTGGCTTCCTTGGCAAGTCAAGACATTATGTTGTTCTGAAGATGTGTTTGGTGTGATTTTCTTGGAGGAGAAGTTAATCAGTTCCGTTAGTAATGGGCATAAGTGTTCTTCAATGCCTTTCAGAAGACAGCAATGACATGGAACCCATACATGGATAGTGCTAACGTATTCCAGCAGCAGCTTGCTTTGTAGTTTAAACTTTTACGTATTTAGGCAACTTGGCTCTGAACCAGCACTTTAATATTTCATTTTCATGTATAAATAGAGTTTATGGAAATAAGAAGTAAATATTCTGGTCTTGAAAATAAATCCAGAGAGGCTTTGGCTAATTTTCATTTCTTAATAGCGTCATTTGAGTTCATAAAACTTTTGTTATTGTAATAAGGACTCATGAAATGAAGACTGCAAGACTGTGGGGTTAAATTCCTATGGTTTGGATCAGTGCTGTTGAAATGAAATACTATGTGTCCACTGAGTTATTCTTAAGGAGTAAAAATACTGTTTAGTTATTGTGAAACCAAAAAATTAGTATTCTCTGCCACTTTTTTTTTTTTTTTTAATATGATTTCTCAGACTGCCTTAAGTTCTCTATAGATTGTGAAATGTCTGGAGAACAAACTGAACATAAGAATCTGTCTGGAGAAGTGAATGAAAGACACCTTCCAGTTCTTGACTTACTGATCAATGCTTTTCTTATGTTATATTTTTGAAGATTTTTTTTTTTTTCTCTATGGTCCTGCTCTAATGCAGTGTTAGTCTTCATTACTGCAATAACACTGTAGGCAGAAGGACTACAGCCAAAGTCAACTTTGTTCTTTGAAACGAATGTCAGAGAGATTATGTGTTTGTTAAGGAATTATCATGTACCCTCTTGGTTAAATGCATTTGTGATTTTGCAGTATGTGGTGTTAAAGCTGAAATAAAATATATCTCAGTGTTTACTGAAACTGATATGCTTACGTATTACACCAGATTCAGCAGCTCTGACTAACCAGCTCACACACACGGCATTAGCAAATATAAGCTGTCACTCTGACATGTAGGTCTGTGTTGACTTTGTTACCTTGTAAGCCATTTGGAGTGCATTTTCTTCAGATTACCTTTTTATCAGTTGTTCCTCTGTGCTTTTATAGCTGACAAATCTCTTCTAAATTACTGGGGAAATATTTCTTCCCTCCATTAACTAAACATTAAAAGCTAGAGCCAAGACTGGAGGTAGGAGTCAAAAAATTCAATGAGGCATTTTCTAACTTCAGATGTTCCACTGCAGAGTAGAAATCTGTGCCCTTTAAGTGATGTCTAAGACCCCCTACACACTTCATGGGAGACTGAATGATTTCAGCATGTGGTCTAAAACAACACTGTGTTGATCAGGGAATGTGTTGGAAAAGTCAACTTGAAAATTCCCTTTCCCATGCTACCATTGAAGCACCTCAGCATGAGCTGCAGCTAGTTATCTTCACCAGCTTGAATCCAGCATTTAGTGTTTTCCCTGGTGGAGAGATACACGCTGTAATTTTTTTTAAAGAACTGAATGGTGTTCACTCTTTTAAGGCGCCATTTAGCTGAGTACCAGGATGCGATTCCCACAACAGCCTGAAAAGGCTGAGTCCACACTCATCTGTCCAGGCTGCCCATTCTTTCACCTCACAAACAGGTTGGCTGAGAAAAATCTGCCTTTTGAAGAATTCAAGACTCACTGTGGCAAGACAGGAAAAGTGAGACTTCAAAGCCTTGTAGTTTCAGTACTGCATAAGGAACCGCTAGTTCTGTGCACTTGTCTCAAAAACTTTTTATACATTTAATTTAAAAAAGTCTTTAGATAAACTACATAAACAATCTTGAAAGAAGATTGCTGTAAGACTAAAATTTGTGCTTTCTTTTTCTAACCCAATCAGTTTTTGTTTCTTCACTTCACAATGTCCTAGCTACAATGGAAGGGGGGTGAATGCTGTGTCCTTACTCAAAATTACCTATGTCCTGAGAATCCCTAGTCATCAATGAGACCTAATTTTTATTGTCTGGGAATTAGGTGCACATGTCTCACTTCTGGGGAAGAGATTTTGATGATGATGCTCTTACAAAGGTACTGCTTCTTCCAGCACAAAACTCTGTTGACAGTCTAATCATGATCACTTGAACACAGGTCATTACAGCAGAATTCCTTTAATTAATAATTAACACACAGATAAAATTGACAGACTACAGTGTCACTAGGAAATATAAACCAAAACAATACATTTTACATGTATAATAGAGGAAATGTACTTTTCCATTAAGCAATTAAGTGAGCTCTAATGAAGAGAGCCTGTAAAATTACAGAAGCAACATAATGGCCATAAATATCTTGCTGTCTTTCAAAGTAACTCACTTGTGTGTGTGTCTAAGCACATATATGAGTAGAGTTTCTAGTATCTAGCTATAATTAGAAAAAAAAGTCTGTAAGACAGAAAGTTAGAAGAGGTGGTTTTGATTTAGGTTTAGTTAAATCTGAATATGAATGGATCTCTTCAAATTCTGTAACAAAGAGAGCTCAGCACTGAATCCTTTTTTTTGTTTTAAAGTCAGACTGAAAAACCAACACAAGGTTCACTTCATATGTGTATTTCCTATATAAAGAAGTTATTTTATCCAGTACTGTATTCTCAACATCTTTTTTAGTTTGAATTTTTCAGTCTTCACAGTTTTAACATCAAGATTTTTAATACACTACTTTCAAAACACCTACATGGTAGGAGGTAGACTAAATGCTGCTAATTTCTGGACTGATAAAAGATATTGTTTTGATTTGCAAACTAACCAAATTTGCATTATTCTGTTGTATTTTTGTCCAAAGGCTGATTTAGTAATGAGAGATCATTTGGCTGCAAAACTGGAAAGAATTTTTGGGATTATGCCAACCTAAAGAAACAGGAAATGCCTGTTGCAATAACTGTAAAAATTTCTAAACCCCTCCTCAGCAGAACTGCAAACCTATTATTTTGCTCTCACACTAAGTCATTTCACAAGATACCAAAGCCAGCAGCAAAACTCACATTGAAGAGCAGAGATTCCTGCTGTTCTGATCACACAATAAATTTCTATCGCTAGATCTGAATCAGCCAAGGTCTAAACTGGAGCTGAATTCAGGGAAATCAGTATTTAATTCCTGATACTGTGTTGCATTACGTTTAGTTACATTAATTTACTTTTAGCTGGGAATTCAGACATAAATTAATCAAATTCAAAATATAATTAATCAGATGCCATCATAACAAGACAGTGCATCAAATCATTACAAGGATATAACAATGGCAACTAGTTGCTAGAAATTTATGCTAGACACTTAAATCTAGCAGAACAGCTCAGCTACAGGGAGAAATCCAGAACTCATAGCCAGAAAGTGGGATCTAGAGTTGTGTGTTAGGGACCATGACTCCCAATACAGTGCACGGGGGTATTAGGCACTTCAGGTCTTGCCTAGAGACGATGAATAGGAAATAGATGATGAGATGGGTCAGAACTTCTCTCGAGAAGCAGGCACTTCACTTCAGCCCCAAGCAAGTGCCTTTCTCCACTGGGCATTAAGACCGCAAAATTCTTTCTAAAATTACTATATTGAAGTTGTCAAGTATCCTTTGTTTCTTTTCAAAGCATATTGGAGTAGAAATCAAACAGTTTTAGCAACAATATACTGAGGTCAAAGTATTAGCCCCGATAGTTTTAGTCTTATTTGTACTGAAAGGGATTGGAATCTTGATCTCCTACTATCCCACAAGTGTTCCACCATCAAACTACAGGCAGCCCACATGTGACTCCTGCCTTACAAATATTGCATCAGGTACTTGGTACATAGGAACCTTGTGTACAAAACTACTACAAATGTACTTTTTAACAGCTCTCTTCAACGTTTCTGAGTGGAATTTTTTTTTCCCTTTCCACCAAGTGAGTTCAGATAAGAAAGGTTGGTTTCAAAGATCGTCACTGCTAGGCAGATTCATGCTGATACAGCATTTATATCGTTGTGTGTATCTAGAGATGTAGAAAATGTGCAGCTCAGGACAGATCTGCGAATCTATGCAAATAAGAGAGAGTACAGTTCTACTTTTGCTTAGCTTTAATGAGAGTTAATAAATACAAGTATCTTTTATATGCTCAACTACAAAATTCCATAATTTATAGTAGTTTTTCTAATATATATTTTATTATAGCATATGTACAACAGGCTGGCTTTCAAGAATAGCCTTAAAAATCATAAGCAACAGAGTAGTTCATCTATGACTTTTATAATGGACCATAAATGTTTCAGAAGAATGATCTGGTGAGGGACTTCTTGACTCATGTTTTGTTCTGCAGGCTCTGAAAACAAAGAATGTGCATGTATTTAACAATAAACTTATACAGCTTTTTGTTTGAACTTTGGCTTAATTGAAATCAGTGGCAAAATTCCCCTCATTTTATGATGAACACTGTGGTATAAAATAATTCCCTTCTCCATTATTAATGCACTGTTCTTTCTTCCATCCCCTGTATTCTTTAAATCTGAGTTTTATTTATATGCTGATATTCCTGTAACTGTAAACTTAAAGAGAAAGTCTCTGTTCCCACATATCCTTGCCTTGCCTTTTGCATTTTCCTGCATGATTCCTCTTTGATCTGCCTCTGAATTTAATAATGAAATTCGACTCAATATACCTCCCACTATATATAGCTCCTGCTACATCATGTTCTGTTACCTATCATCTGACAGTGTAATTCTTGAAATCTGGCCATTTAATTTGGTCCAAGAAAATGTATCATTTCAGAAAAGGCCATGTTCATTTGACTAAGTGAATGCACATTTCTGGTTTTTTTCCGCGCATTGCTGTCTGGGCAATTTCTCATAGTGCGTGTAGGGGAATGTTTACAGCATCCTATCATCAAAACTGGCATTTGGCAAGAATATTAACTACAATAACAGCATTCACGGTTTGGTTTCTAAATATGTTATAATGCTGAATATTCTCATTTCCTTTCTACATTACCTCTGCCTACTACAGGGCTAGGAAGGTAGGCTCGCAGAATTTTTGAATTCAGATTTCACCTTCTCCTGCCATGGGACAGGAAATGAAAGCTCCTGAAGCCTGGAATCTCTGCATGAATGGAGGCCATTGTAGAGACGCATCGTATTTCACGTTTCCCTGCTGACACCCACAATGTCAGTTCTTTCTATCACTAGGAAATGCTGGACTGTTTTTGAAGATGATCACAGTTTCCACCTCTTAACTAAGCAAAACATTTTATTTTCTGCTTTTCCAGTTTCCTCGAGACAGCAATTAATATCCCTATCAAATTACCTGATCTTTAAGAGAGTCAACAGGACTATTCCTAAGATGAGAACTATGCAGGAGGAGTAGGCAATAATGTAGACTGTTTCACCTATAAGTAAAAAAACAGAAAGCAGACACAAAACATTTATTTCTTCAGTAATAAGAATACAATTTGAAATGTGAATTGGAATGCACACATATGTAAGTTAAATTAGCCATCAATTCTGACAAAAGTAATTAAAAGGAGAAAAAAGCCAATGGTAGGAATAACTTCCGTCACCGAAAATAATTTTCAGAGTCCTTCTAGTAAATGCCAGCCCCACTTGCACTTCATATGTGTAGCACTACCTTTTACTCTATGCCAAAGGGCCAGCTTATTACTCTGATTTGTGGTTTTGGAGTATTTTGACCATTTGATTTAAAGTGTCAATTTTATTTGCTGTGTCAGAAGAGACCTGGTCCTTACCTGTTAGATCTCCTATAATTTTTTGCATATTGCCATAATCATAGTATGCAGCAATACTTGATATAGAATCAAATTAATGTAAAATGGAATCTAATGCTGTGTTTCTGGGCCCTGGGCCCGAGCAGTTTCCTCTTTCTCTTAGGCTTCTCACCAAAGTCACTTAGGAGGCTTATGTGCTAAAAATTCCAATTGTTGAAAAACTGGGAATTGTTTCAACTTTTATTTTCCAAATAAGGAGAAATTTTTTTTTTTTTTTTTCCCCCCTGAAGAAATTAATTCATCAGTTTTGATCAGATATTCTCAAGGAAAAGTTTCGGTTGAGACTGTAACATAAGCCCCAAGCCTAGGATAAAGACGTGCAGAGGTTAGATAATTTGACAAGAGGACTCAAAATCCAGAGCAGCAAGCATAAAACATGAGACCTGTTGCACTGATTCCGCCCTGCTCACACAATCAAGAAAGTTTTGTTTATATAGGAACTCAAATTCAGAGCTGTTTCCAAGATGCACCACCTTAGTGAAACATGAACTGAGGAAAAGATGGGGTCCTGGCAGCAAATCTGGGCCACTTCTCTGGGTTGAGAAGGCCAAATTCTGGTCTGTGGATCAGTTACCAGTTATTATGTTACATTTGTGCATATGCACACACAGACCCTAAACGAGCTATTTCTGTATACACTGCATACATGTGATGCAGGCAGTATGGGGCAGAGCAGGTGTTTGGATCTTCCTGGGTTTTATTCCTGGATGACACTTCTTCTCAAAAAGCTATCCAAAAGTCAAATTTTCCAATAAAAGAAAAATGAAAGCACTGATAGAACCAGCACAAAATGAACATACCTCTTAATGCAGCAAGCTACTAAAGATATGTAATGTGGTGAATTTTTGAAGGAAGAGGGGTGAGATTTATCTGAGTCTCACTGCAAAACAGCTAACAACATACATTAAAAACCAGATCAGCAGTTGGCCCTGCTCTCAAGTTACAACATTTCTTTAAGGTTGTGAGTTTTAGGAAAAGAATCATTTCTAGGCTTTTCTTTACGCTACTTTCCCCACCCCCTCCACCCCGACTTTCTGATTCTTAGCTCTTAACTCAGTTGTTTTGTTTTGTTTTGTTTTGTTTTGTTTTTCTAAAACTGTAGAAAGAAAGATATGCACATAGAAAGAAAAATGTAGAAAAGCTGCAGGAGCAGTTGTAAAGGCAAAAGTTTCCTACTTTTTTGAAGTGAAGAGTGAGGTTCATACATATTTAAGGCAAATAGAAGTTTTTAGAGTATATTACTTCCCACAAGACTAGGAACATTATTAGGAGCAATGTTCAAAGGTGGTTAAAAATGGGCTAATATAATTTCACCAAAAAATTTTAATATTCTTCTTTTAAAAGTTGGAAAAGCTGTTTCATGTTGATAATGCAAAACATGCTGAAATGATTAAATGAAATTAAAATGTTCTAATTTTGCATCAAAATCTGTAATAGGCTATGGTTCTGGTGAAGCAATTGCTGGTAAAAGAGCTGTTGATTGTAACATTTTCAGTTCCATGAGGAACACAAGAAATACGTTAATGATGTGATCATGTTAGAAACCCTACATTTTCTCCTACCTTCTGAGAAGTGAGGGAATTTGAATAGCTAAGAGAGGGCACAGTTTTATGGCTGAAGAGCTAATTCTTCATTTTATATATTTTTTTGTGGTTTAACTACTAGAATGTGCTTTTTCATCTTCTCTTAAATATATCTTTGGGTGTGTGTTTCTTGATAGACACTCTGCTCTTCTTTAAAAACCCAAAGGATATTTTACAGAAATATTTACTGTTAGCCCATACCAAATCAGTTCTTGAAATGTGAAATACTGCTAAGGCAGTTTTATGAAATATAGATATGAAGTATAGTGTACATAACATTCCTTTGTCATTACTCTTCTAAGAAACAGCTGTCCGTATTTCAGTACTTGTCTTCAACTGACTGAGGTTTGGGTTGTCTGACTCTGTGGAGAAAGGGATACAAATATCTGCATGTACCACAAAGAAAAGAAGGGAACACATGGTGTCTAAAGACTTATAGTAGGAGGTAGGTAAAATACAAGCTGTTCCCAGCTCAGTCCTGCAGAGAGTGAATTGACACAAGCAGAGAGTCGTCATTTCCATTACAAGGGGAAGGGCTGGGAGGTGCCGGGAGGGCTGCTCTGTCCCATGGTGGTGGCCTGTAGTCATGAGAAGCTCATGGACCTTCTTGCTTTGAGGTAGGTTTACAGCAGGGCCACTGCAGCTGCATGACACATGTGTTGCCCTTCCTAAGGTGGGCTGCAGACCTCAGGGACGAAATGACTGGGGCTACAGGTACCACTGATGCATTAGCTGGAGCTGTCTGCATAGACACAGACATTTCCAGGGATGAAGTTCAGTACAGGATAGCAGTGGGTTTAGCACCTGCAACAATTAGTAGGATTACACTCTTGCATAGATCTACCTGCTTATAGTGAAATCGGGTTAATTCCAGTCAGGTTGCTGAGAGGCTTCTTGGCTACTTGCAGCTTGTCGCGTTTTTTTCTACATTTATGAAACAGCCATTTTGACAATTGTCCTGTTTTCAGCTGGGATAGAGTTAATTTGCTTCTCAGTAGCTGGTGCAGTGCTGTGGTTTGGATTTAGTATGAGAACAATGCTGATAACACACCACTGGTTTAGTTGTTGCTAAGTACCACTCACCCTGATCAAGACTTTTCAGTCTCATGCTCTGCCAGTGAGGAGGGGTACGGGAAGCCAGGAGGAAGTAGAGACAGGACACCTGACCCAAACTGGCCAGAGGGGTAGTCCGTACTACAGCATGTCATTCCCAGCACATAGACTGAGGGGGGAGGTGGCTAGGCGTGACTGCTTGGTGCTCATGGATGAGCTAGGTGTTGGTCAGCACAGGTGGTGCGCAATTGTATTGTGAATGCCTTGGGTTTCTTGGGGTTCATTCCTCTCTATTTCCTTTGATTATTATTATTGCTGTTATAATATTTTGCTTTATTTCCGTTATTAAACTGCTCTTATCTCAACCCACAAGACTTACCTTTTTTTTTTCCCCTTGGTACTCTTCCCCAGAGGGAGCATGCCAGCTGTGTGATACTTAGTTACTGGCTGGGTTTAAATCACAACAGTGTCTTATACCTTACAAATTAAAGTTTCTGGAGCTGAACTAATCTCAGTTCCCTCAGCAGCTGGTATAAGTATAGATAAACCCTGCCAATTACTTGTTTATCTAGATCCTTAGCATAGCAGAACTCCCTAGTAGAAAATACACGATAACTCTACAGTTTAAGATGGAATGAGATTAATTTCAACAGTTTTGGGTCAAGCCCAATTTTACTGTATCTCACAAGAACAGGATAAGAATACTGTATTTCTGGCTTTCTCTTCCAGCCAAAAAAGACCTTAGCTCCAAAGCTCTATGCTGATGAAAGTGAATGTTTATCTTTGCACATGAATCATTTTTCAAATTAAAATAGGGGAACCAATCTGTTAAATTATATGAATCTGTAGAATCATGAAGATAATTTGCATAGTTTTCAGCCAAAAACCAGGCTGAAAGTGCATAACTAAGTAGGCAATAACAGCATTTTTGAAGTTTGGACAATTTTTTTAATTTATCACTTTTATGTTTCCAAAATGGCATTTAATTCTGGCCCCATCTAAGATTACAGCAAAAGTCTCAATAACTTTTATGTTCTTAGGACTCTGTCCACCTGACATCTTGTCAACATGATTGTATCAGCCCACAAATAACTGCATTGTCCTGTACCCTCCTGGTTGTCTGAATGAGTGCAAATCTAGTCAAGATTTTTACACAACTCTGTTATCTTATGGTTGCACCAAAAGCTGGAATAATATTCTTCCAACCGAACAGGGTTAGATTTATTAGCCAATATATATGAATAGATACATATATGTTTAGATTTGTTATTTAAAATGAAAGATTCCTTTTATTAAAACAAATCTTATACAATGGCATGATTTACAGTGCCACTGAATACAATGGAGAAATCTTGCTGATTTTGAGCAGTAAGTGGGTTTTAGTTTGTGGTTTTGTTTGGGGTATTTTTAATTATAAATTTAAGAAAAAGTTGGACAAATACTGAGTTTCTTCTGAGCATGCTCATCTATAGATAGTCATTAGTGTGAATTGGTGAAAAACATCCTTGTATCTTTCAATGACAAGGTAACTAAAGGATTCCTCTGAGGTGTTTTGTGTAGCAACCAGACATAAGCACATTGTATCTCCTGCTTTCCAAGCAAAAAATAGCCAAGAAGCAAATATCTCCAAGTACCTTCACATACATAAATGGCTGCATTTGACAACTTAACCATTTTGCTTCTGCACCCTGGGATTCTTCTTAGGATTTGATTTCAGTGCAGATAAATAGTAAAGATGATAACTCCCTTTGCAGCCTGAGTAATGCACATTTACTAGCATATGAATCTAGGATGCTGGGTTAGATTTTTGGCAATGAGATTTATGAAACAATTTGCAGTATGGTTTTTATCATAAGGTAGATATTGTGAATCATTCTTCTGCTTGACCTGGCTTCCTATGAGATGTTTATATATATAGCTTGGAGACTTCTCATCTAATTTACATGACAGCTCAAATACACAGAATATTTTATGGTAAGGCTTATGTGGGTCAGCATTCTTCTTCTGTTTCTAAGACCATCCCAAATTCTGTTTAGAGTTCATGGACAGATTTTTGGAAAGTATTCAGACTTCAGTGGGAACAGAATTAACTGGGTGCAGACTGCTTTTTTGCAAATATTTCTCTGAATCTCTAAGGGAAAGGATAATACATTTTACCCACAGAAAGGGTCTGCAGTTAGAGCCAGTTGCAGGGGTGAGATATCTGACATTTTACATTTTCTCACTTGGAGCAGGATTTCTTGCATTCTAGCCTGCATTATTTAACCACTGGAGTCTCATTCCAGCTACAGATTCAAGCTCTCTCTGTAGCTGACAGAGAAAATCCAACACTCCTTGCAAAGACAGTCAGAAAAGAGAGGTAGTCTTCCTCTGAGGGCCCCTGACCTTCTTCTCTGGCAACACAGAGCATTTAGATGACATGCATGATTCTTAAGCAATTTTAATGCTAAACTTACAGCTGACTGCTTAATTATTCTCATACAAGTTTCAGGAATCCCATTCCCATGAATTGATTTTTATACTTTCCAGGTTGCTCACTTCAGCAATAGTTGAAGGATGGAAATGATAAGAAGTCCCATCATTTTGTACTGCACAGAGAATTTGAATTGTTTTTTTCACTGTTTATGGTGTTCAGTGTGAACAATGCTGTGTCTGCAGTATTGTAATCTGTCCTGTGCAAGGTAGAACAGGTCATTCTTAGAGCTGGTATTCAAGCATTAATCTCTCTAGTGTTCTCACTGTATAATTGGGTCCTTCAACAGGAAATACAAAATTAATATTATTTAAACCATGAGAAAATTTGTATATTAATTCAATATCTTTTTAATTTTATGTCACTTAATTGCTTACTGTAAATGCATGGAAATAAAACCAGATGCAGCTCTTTAGCCCATGTGATAGCCTGATCCACAATTGCATGCCTTTCTGTTGCATGAGTAGGTAAAGTCTGATAGAGTGTAGTACGAGCCCCTTCTCAGACCACTTACTGTTGCTTCCTAATTTCATTGTTGTAACTACTACGGCACAAAAGGTCAAGAGAGGTACTAGAGAAGCAGGTGTGACATCAAAGCTAATAATTTGTGTTACACATTATGACTATTACTCTCTGATGACTGTACTGAGAGTCAGGCTCTGGCAGGCTTAATAGATTAATTTTCCTCAATTACAATACAGTGATTGTTAACCATCTATTTCAAAACCACTTACCAGAGAAATTGGTTCAGTCTCATTATCTTTATTTTGTGGTTATATAAACTAAGACAAACAGGTAGAGATTTTTCCACATTATGCTGAATGGATGAGCAACAGGTAGTACTCACTTGCCTGAACCTATTCAAGGGACAGAATCTTTAGTCTTCCCTATCATACACAAGGGAATTTTTAAGAGTACTTCTATTAAAATCAAGGAGTGGTTTGCCCAAACTTACCATTGATTGAAGAAGAATGCAGCTGTGCTCTGGAAAGCTTTTCTCCTGGCATTTCTGCATTTACCCAAAGAAAACCTCTCTTCTTAATAGAAATTTGACCTGAATATTGGAGAGAAAATATAGATTCAAAATATTAGTTTAAAATAATAATTTAAGTGAGCATTACTGCTTCTTGTTTTGATAAGAGTCAAAAGATTTATAAAGGCAGCTTTTTAAAAGCATTGTTTACTGATACTCAGTGAACAAAGTGAATGAGTGAATGACCATTCTTCCTTTCACATCTTAGTTAACCCTCCCCTGTACTTTGTCTTACGAGAGGTATGCATGCTTTAAAAATATTCTCTGCCTCAAAACAGCTTAAATTCTCTTTTAGCTAAAACTATTGTGGAAATCAGCCCAGCAAAATAATTGCATTCACCAAACCAAAATAGAAGTGATGAGAAATGGGTAGTAGTTTCAAATAATTTTCAAAAGGCAGCATTTATTCTCCAAATGAATTGCTAGACCTCAATAAACTCTTTTGCAAAGGCCTGTCCTCTTAGTGGGCATAATTTAATCAGTGTATCTGAAAATATTATCTTCTGTTGAAATGAAAACCAAAAAGTTTACTTAAGTAGATTAGTTTACAGACCAAGAAGCTAAACCGTACAAGACTATGTGTAGTCACTCAGATGAACTGTAAGCTGATAAATTTTTATTCCCTAGAGGAATGAATACAATATAACAGCGGCTCATGTTTGTAGCCAGAAACACTGTCTAAATGACAATGGACTAAAGCTCCTTGCATTGTACTTTTTTCTGTGAGATCTAAAAGTAAAACAGAGTTCAAATATTTTTGAAACTTAACTTTTTACTTCCTGTCACTGGCATTTTTGCTTATTCTTGTTGTGACACTGATCCTACATTGGCACTGATTCATGTTGTGCTTTCATCTCATATCGCAGCCAGTTACTCACACTTCCAGCCTTTTACCAAGTCTGCAGCAAGCTTTAATCCGATAAGCATAGCCCCAAGAGCAAACGCTTATAGCAAGGCAGGGTCATATATGAGTAGGAAGATGTGATCATGGGAGCACTACTTGCAGATCGAGAAGCAAAGATCCCTTTTCCTAGTCCTGGCTATTTACCTATTCAGAAAGACTTCGATGTTAAAAATCATCACCAGTGTAAGAGTGAAACTTATCCAAAGTTCCCACCCAGGCCAGGTGAATGAGTGAACAGAAGGGGTTGGATGAGGGCTGCAACAGAGCACTCACTCCACGTCTCTGAAGTGCCATACAGATAATAGCATTTAGCACTGTGCCTTACAATCAAACCCATAATCATCTTTCTCCTCAGTTTAGCTGCATTACATTTAGATATCTAGAAAAAGCAAATGCAATATTCGAAGGACTCTGCAAGTGTTCACTAGCAAAGGTGCCAACACTTTACTCAGTCATAGTGCCAGAATCCACAGACTGTGTTTAACTAGCAGGAATTTATTGCGCCACAGAAGCAAGCAAGCAAGCTTCTCTTCTTCAATGCAAATTAGGTTAGGGAAGTTTCCATCACAAAAAAGCCAAACCATTTTATCCTGAGACTGCTTCAGGGAATGGCAAAAGCTCATAAGCAATTATTTGATTATTATGACATGAGGGCCATCTTTTTGTTTTGTAGGTGAAGAACACAATAATGTGATCACTCATTTGGACCATTAAATTGAGCCATAAAGGAAACAAACAAATAAATAACATTCATCAGCAAAATCACCTCAAGTAGTCTCAAATCTAAGTATGTTATGGTATCACTTTTCCAGGAGAGTTGTTGTATGATTTTTAATCTCTTCTTACAGCCTGAATATTAGTAGTGATTAATGATACCACTTCAGCAACTTGATTTTAATTTCTGGGCAGAATTTGAGTGACGAGAAACAATTTACCCTTGTCAGTGGTAGCATCTTGGCTGCTAAAGTTAACACGCAATTAATGCATGTTTTAAAAAGACAGACCATTGGATGGAACTATGAAATAGTAATTTCTTTTAATTGAAATCTTCAAATATAGTTACCTCTCCAAAGGTAGGTTGAGAATATATATAATTATGTGTAGAAGATGACTGACACAAGGTATGCTGCACTAGCAAGTAGTGCAAGAGAAGTTATATAGCAAAATATAACTGTGATACAGCGAAAGCCTAAATTAAAAAGAATACTTTGGTATTTTATTAAAAACCAAATACTTGGTTTTTAATCTGGCTCATGGTCTATGCCTGAATATAACTGGAGCATTGTCGAGGTGGTAAATGAACCTTTCAGTTCGGTTTTAGGCTGTAGGAGCCCAGGAACCACCCTGCGATTTGGAACCGTTCTCTGATGTGGAAACACCCTGTGATGTGACCCACAGCAAAATAGGTGGTGACAAACAGGAAGTTTGTTTCAAAAGTGCAATCCTGGCTCAGACTAAAACACTGATATTTGCTCCCATTTTTCCATTCATTGCACTAACAGTTCTACCTTAAACAAAGAGTTGGCAAGGACTTTTATATTAAACAAAAATAAGTAGCTGATTTAGCACATGAAAGTCTGCTGGTTCTGAGAAAGTACATCCTATTCGTCTTGAGTTAACCTTAGTGTTTTTACTAAAGGCCACATCCTAAAGCCTCCATTCCCAGCAGCTTTTTCTTTCAGAGATCCTATTTGAATAATTCAAGTTATTTTCTGTGGAATGAAGTCTATTGCAAAATGTGTGCCAGCAATACTAATTAGACTCCAAGAAGAAAAGAAAGAAAAAAACAACATCATATCTCATATTATTTATAAAAAACAGTGTACCAAAGTACAACATTAATCCAATGACAGGAAGACTTTGGACTTTTCTTATCTGCATAATAGTATAGATCTCAGAAATTATTCTTTTATTGCTATTCCTGCAAACTCATATAATGAGACATGTAGTCAATTTTATCGATTTACTTCTAACATAAATACTTCCCCAAACCAGAGGAAAAAGACTATATATATAATTTGTAATTTGGATTAAAAGAAATACAGATAAAGATCTTGCTGAAAACAGTGGTAGCAAAAATATAGTAAAGATTTGGTGTGAGTCAGCATTTTAACACTCTCTAAAACTAATTATTCTACAAAGTTGAATGTGTTACTCACGTAACTCATTGAAGCAGGATTTGCTGTGAAGCATGTGATGGAAGAGCTCACACAAATAGCGCTCTGTGGCAGGTAAATTCTGACAGGTACACTTGACGCGTAGCATTGTCCCCCAGTTGTTAATGTAGGCTGCTTTGCAATCAGTGTTTGCAGAACAGGGCATGTCATCCTTGATTAAAGTCTTGAGGCAAGCTTCATCATTGTAGCATCCTTTTGTCACATGTTTCCAACATTTTGACTGAAAAGCTGTGTATTTTTTCCTGGTGAAAGAAAAAGAAGTGTACAGTAACAGTTTAAAGCCTCTGTGATTTCACAAAAAGACATTTAAGGACCATCACAAAAAGAAAGTGTATTCCCAAAGTACTACTTAAGTCTTAAGGATCGCAATATTCAGTGATAGGTGGCCTAAATTCTGCTCTGATTTGCACCTAATTGGTTTGAGCAAAATCTGCAGAATTGTAATTCAAGGGAAAACTTGGTTTTTTTGAAAAGCTTTTGTGAATGAAATTACATTCCTACTCAGCACCTGTGGGGATTTTACCAGGGGTAAACTGAAAATCAGTGTGAATAACAACAGTCTCAGATCCTCAGAGAAGAAATGCAGATAGAGGAAATAGACCTGCACCAAAATGAAACTACACCAGGCGCTGTTTCTCATTTTGTTGGGCAGCATGAAGGAAGAATGAATATTCAATTTATTTTGCATAAAATAAACCACATTCAATGCCAACCCCTTCCTCCTCCTGAATGCTAATGAAATGCAAAATATCCAAGGCTCAAGAAAAAATTAGAAGTAATTCAGTTGACCTTAAACTTTAATTGATAGCGGAGACAGATTACAAGAACTACCTTGTTTCCCAGTTTAATAATCTCAAATTATTTCAGTTGATTTGCTCTTAGGATAGAACAGAATTGGCCTTGAATGCATTATGTGTGACAATAGAAAACATCTATTAAAACTTAATGAAGAAACCTGTAGATATTAAGGAGAAACCAATTTATCAGTTACATTAAATGTTAGGAGACAGTAAAGGTACACTTTTGTATATTATACATTAATATATTAAAACATTTTTCCCTAATAATAAAATTAGGTTATTAATTTACTGTTGATATTGTGTTGTTGTTATAAGCATGTCACATGGGAAAGCATGGACTGTTACAACCCCAGTTAGGACATTATCATAAATATTTTCATTGCACACATAAAGGTTTTAAAGCAGATGCCACCTATGTGCTAATGGAATTGTTTTTATTCACCTCCTGATTTATAAATATGGCTAGCCTAATTCACAGACTAATTTTGCTAATTATATCCACTTATTTTCAGTGCAGGAAACATTAATGTTCCCAAAATAATAGGTAATTCAGCAAGCCTCCATTATGATATTACATGTGTCCACATGCGCAGAATTTGTAGCCCAGTTCTTCTAGACATAAAAAGGGTCAGTTCCTACTGATGTCAATCTGAACAGCCTGCACATAACTGGAAGTGTCACTTGGCCTCCTACTTTGTTGTCTGAAGGTTAATTTGAGCACAGTTTTGAGGTAAAATTCAGGACTAATCCACAAGGGACCTGGTGACTACAGTGAAAGCCAAAGTGGACCAATTGACCATCCACAAATGGTGGCAATTAAGTAGAATTAGGAATAAAGGCTAATCCTGTTATGTGTTTTCTAAAAAGAAAATCAAATCTGAAAACTGTGTCATTCTTCATGAGTTTGGTGTTCTGTGCATGTTTCAGGGCAGTTTTTTTCAATTATTAGTATGCTTGAGATAAAAAGAAGATGATAGTCTTCTGAATGGGCCAAGTTGGCTGTACAGCTGTCGGGTACAAAGGGTCAGACTCTGCAGTGGGAAAAGTAATTACTTTAACCAAACAAACTCTGTTTGGTCTGCTGCACAATTTGTGCAAACTGCTAGAGGTCAAAGACGCAAACTGGCAGGTGTTATCTGAAGACAGTGGTAATGAAAGTATGCAGCAGCACAGCTTGTCCATCATAAATGGTGTTAAGGGTCATGAGAAAGGCAGGAGAAAAGGCCACATTAGATTCCAGACCTTTCTGAAAATTAACCTTTTCAGTTTACTGGTGGAATTACTTGTGGAATTACCAGAGATGATGCAGATATACATGAAGATGTCAAGTACAGGTGTTGGCATACAGTAGATACAGTGCAAGAAATAATTTTGTTATAGATGAGATTTATGACATAAGGATAAAAGTTGTTTGATCAAATCATTATTCATAAGCAAAATCTTTCTTTGCTTGCCTGCACAATTCATTCTCTTCACACATGTGGATTACATTCAGACATGATGGGGGTGGAACTGCAGTAACTGCACAGGGCTTGCCATGGAGAAGTTCTTTGGCTCTATGGCAGGACTCATCAGGCTGGGTGCAATCACAAAATATCATCATTTGGGCAACTTCAGAAGGCATGTTTTCGTAGAAGAACCTTAGAGCTGCTTGACATTCTTCCACGTTGCACTTCTTATTTACTGAGCAAGCCTTAAGATACAGGGACAACTGTTTGTTACATACTTCATCTTCAACGCACTCTTTGTTCACATCCAAGCAGGTGCTGTTTGCTCTGTATGCTGAAAAGAACAACAGTTTTTTTTAATGAAATCACAAGAAAATCTCTCTCAAGTGATGATTAGTAGTCATCCTGCATGCAACATTCACATTAAAAAACAAGTCTGACTCCCAAAATCTCTAATCTAGCTCTTCCAACATTGCTTCCTTGAAGCCCATTGTGTGAAGTTCACATTCCCTCCTTCCACCTCTTGGTCCTTTTAAGCAACTCTCCTGAAAGTTTCTGCCCCGCCAGATAAAGAAGGGAGAAGAAAGTGAAAACTGGCAAGATGGAAGTGTCTTCGTGGTATGTTACAATTCCTAGAAGGTAGTGTCTAGTAGATACCTGAAACTACTGAAATCTCCAGCATGCAGTCTTATGCTACGCTACATAATGACTAATGGAGAAGAGAATATAAATAGCCTTTCTGTGTTTTTTAAAGCTAGTTTAGGTATTTGAAGCCTATGCTATAAACCTTACAAAAAGATCTAGTTCTGACCCTATAAAGTTCTGACCCTATAAATGTTTATGGGATAAGATTTGTTTCTGTGAATTTATAATGATCAAGATTGTTACCTGACATTTTGTGATTCTTTTCTACCTGGTAGCTTAACTGAAAATACACTGGATAGACTCTTTAGTGACTTGAATGAAAAGTATTCATTTTAATCTCAAGATACATTGTATGCTATCTGAAAACAGAGCTAAAATGAGTTATTAGGATTCATAAGTAAATTCTGACTTACCTTGTTTAGAGAGTGCAGATAAACTCCATTGTAATTTTGTTTCTGTACTGATATTGTCTACAACAAAAAATGTATGGATGCAAGCATAAGTGATAAATCATGTCTTAGCTTAGTTTTAGTTTTTAACTTTAAAGCGTTGACTGTATTGCTGGCATAGTACCAATAATAAAAATAAAGAAGAATAAAACAAATTAACTTGACAAAATAGGACAAATTATAAAATCATTATAACATATATTCATAAGTTTTGGGTTGAAAGCACAGTTTATCAGTGGCTGCTTATAACATTCTCTGCACAATTGTAGATCCTGTGAACTCAATAAGCATTTTTAGAGCAGCTCAGTGCAGTAAAAAGTCAGTTTTCTTGTGGCTTTAGGCCAGAGGCCTTAATGTGTTCATCAGTGCACCCAGTTTTTAAGATCAACTAACTGCTTGTCTTGATCTAAAGTCAAGGCAATTGCTATTAGAAAGTTATTGTTATTGGTCTTATATAGTTTCTATTTATAGTGTAATGCTAAGAGGGATTGATTTGGATCAGGTTGTATCAAATTAACACAATGAAGGACTCAGGCTATCATTTTGCTTCCATTATTCACATCTAAATAAGCCTCTTAAAGCTATCCTGTTTTCAATGTTAAAATGCTAATCATTAAGAAAACCTTTTTCACAGGCTTGTGCACACCCCTGTTACGGATGAAAGTATTCAGACTGCTGGAATACCACTAACCTGTGTCAGAGTCCTGACTTTTCCCATTGTCAACATCATCATCATCATAGTTGTCATCATCATCATCATTGTTTTCACTACCTAAAGCTTGGCTCTCTTGAGAGTATTGTAAACAACGGTTGTTAAATATTTCCTTCCATATTTTAATACATCTCCTCTGAAGTGGCTCTGAGCACTTGCACTCTCCCAGCACTGTATTCCTCAGCTCTTTCCACGCTGACAAACACTCCTGGTTGACCATCGGGAGCATGCATTTTCCTGTGTCTGCCTGGCATGCTCTCTGGAAGCTCTTATATACTAAAAAGCAGTAAGAGTCCTCTTGACAGCGTCGTTTTGCAATGCTGCAGTCGTTCTCTAATTCTTCCGGGTGTCCTTGGTCTTTGGGGTTTCTACGTTGCCTAAAATTCAGTTCAGTATCTGATCTTGAGGAGGTTTCCAAATAGTCTATAAAAACAGGTACAAACAGAGGTACAATAAAATAGAAGATGGATCATCATCACTGGTCAGCTCAAAACAAACTCAGGAGAAAGATAACTCTCTTAATGCAACAAAATGAATGAAATAGCCATAGTTTCATTCTGAGCTGTTTGTAAATACATAATAATTTCAGAGTCTTGCAGACTAATGAATCTTCCTCATGCTTACTGTGTATTGTTAGCTATATAATACAGTCTAGCAATTCAGCTGCTAACAGTAATGAGAAACCCTCACTAAAATTACTTCATCATGGGATTTATCTCACATAATTTTAACCACCTACAGGTTGGACATATAATAGATTTTCATCTTAATTAAGAGCATAATATGTAAAGAGAGAATGGCGATTCCAGCAGATCATCCATTCGTTTACCTAAAATAGCAATTTAAGTTAGACAGGGAGAATTAAGTCCTAAAAGTATCTACCAGCACAGTAAGATATCATCTGTAGATAAAAGTGATACTAGCATAACTCCATCAAAACTTTCTGCTATATTGGTGAGAAATCATAGAATCATAGGATAGTAAGGGTTGGAAAGGACCTTAAGATCATCAAGTTCCAACCTCCCTGCCATGGGAAGGGACACCTCACACTAAAGCGTATCACCCAAGGCTATGTCCAACCTGGCCTTGGACACCGCCAGCGATGGAGCATTCACAGCTTCCCTGGGCAACCCATTCCAGTGCCTCACCACCCCTACAGTAAAGAATCTCTTCCTCATATCCAATCTAAACTTCCCCTGTTTAAGTTTTAACCTGTTACCCCTTGTCCTATCACTACGGTCCCTAATGAAGAGTCCCTCCCCAGCATCCTTTTAAGCCCCCTTCAGATACTGGAAAGCTGCTATGATGTCTCCACACAGCCTTCTCTTCTCCAGGCTGAACAGACCCAACTTTCTCATCCTATTTTCATATGGGAGGTGCTCCAGTCCCATGATCATCCTCGTGGCCCTCCTCTGGACTTGTTCCAACAGTTCCATGTCCT
>JANRGW010045684.1:0-16015 GCA_024733675.1 Psilopsiagon aymara | reverse complement strand
TGATGGAGCATTCACAACTTCCCTGAGCAACCCATTCCAGTGCCTCACCACCCTTACAGTAAAGAATTTCTTCCTCACATCCATTCTAAACTTCCCCTGTTTAAGTTTCAGTTCATGTCTAAGCACAAAATGACACTCCTCAGCCTACTGATGATCAGTTCTTTCTTTGTATGCACATATTAGATTAAGGTGGTTTACCTATTGTTCAATTAAAGCAATCTACTGAGCAAGTTTGTAATAGATAACCAGACACTTACGGGTGTAGCTAAGGTCACAAAGAATTTCAGGGAAATCTTCCAGGTTGAAAAAATATTGAATTTAACAGCAGGATGTATTTCTCTTTTCTATATAAAAGATATTAAAGAGTCTACTCCTGACTTAGATCCTTACTGGCATTTAACCACAATGTCAGTCTCCACTGTGAAGCTATTACATCTCAATGAGAAGCTTTGGAAGAAATTGATATTTCACTGAAGTTGTACATCAGTGTATGTGGTTCATTACAAAGTGAAATGGACTCTTTTGCATTTAAATGGGTGAGGAGATGAAAACATTAAATTGTGGTTCATTACAAATAAACAGAAGACTGTCCATTCATTATAATCTCTTTCCCCCTGACTCAGCTGGTGAGCAACCAAATAACTAATACAAGCTGTGTATATGTGAAAATCCGGTAACTTGATACCATTTGAAAGGTTTGTGCCTTTACTACACTTACAGAAAGATGTTGATTTGCATCCTGCAGAGTAACTAATATTCTGTAGCTAATTGTGTGCACTGCCATGACAGAACATCTAAAGAAGGACATTGCTGCATGCATCTCAGAGGGAATGGGAAGGTACTTCATTTATAGCCACCCATCTGTCTAGTCATGGCAGAATCACGTACAAGCACAATGCACAAATTGGTACGTCCTTCAGGAATCGCGCTCCCAGCACACAGCCTGGCTCTCTGCGCAGCTCAATTCACACACCAGTATGCTGTGTTATAAGATTCTGTATATTGTCTGCTTGATGACAGGCACAGAAATATGAATTAGAGAGTTAGAGGGGAGAAGACAAATGTAAAGCTTAATATCAACCTGATGAGCAACAACTGCATTTTATCTTTTTTTCCTAGTATTTATGTTGCTGGTGTCTCCCAGTGGGATATTGTCCTGGAAGCGAAAAAATACAGCAATTTTCAGCTTCAAGAGGTCTTGCCCAAATGTCGCTGACCAAATGTTCTTCTGGAGAACAGAAAATAAGTTTATTTGCAGTTTTCAATGATTCTGAGATTTTTAACAGCAATTAACTGTTAAAAATATTGATAACATAATTCATCATCAACATGAACGCAAAAGGAAGTCATCACACAGGCTTCTCAGCGGCACATGCAATAAACACATCTTTTTTTAAAGAGTCAGAGAAAGCACTCTTCTTATGTGTAAGCAAGGGACTCCACAGGGTATCACTCCACCACACTTCAGAATACTGACATCCTGAAGCTAATGCTGACCAAGCTCCTGTGTCTGCAAGAGGCAGCTCAGCAGGATGCACATGTCCGAATGAAAAGGCAACATTACACCTAAAACAGAATATCTCTCAGCAGGAATACAGAATGGATATGGCATCATACAAATGCAGTTGCATTGCTTCTAAATTACTTAATTGCAAGTTACATTCAGTGATGCCAGAGTCAGTGTAAGATGCTTTTCATTTCTGCAGTGGCAAATATTATGCAGTGTAGTTGTACAGTGCTGTCAATGCAACATTAGATTAGCCTTGCAAATATGTCTTTATTGCACTGTATGATAATCTGTACTGTAGGCAACTTCCCTTCCACAAATTATTAAAAAAAAAAAAAAAAAAATTATTCTGTACTATATGTTGACATATTTGGTTTGGTCTATTTGCAAATACGGATGTGCTTGTGGGAGGCATTTTCATGTTTATGGCGATAAGTGTCTGATCAATTCCTATCACCCTGTATGGATTTCTGCTTCATACAGTTTTAATCTACTCTGACTCTTCTTCTTGCTGTTCAATCCAGACCACAGACTTCCTCAATTTCTTTATGAAAAACAACTGCATTTTCATACAAACATTGCTACTCGTTTGATGATAGCAAGTGAAAACAGTGTAACCATAACAGGCATAGCCAAAAAATAGAGTCCTCATTTTTTGCTCACATTTCTGATATTTCCAAGACTTTTAAGAAGTCACTCTATAGATTAACCAGTTACATCTTAATTTTTGCATCTGTAATGTGAGTCTTGTCAATTATTTTTGCTCAGAGAAAGAAGTTCTGTTCAGTAAGGATGAATGTGTCACAGCTGAAACTAGAAGTAAGGCACTAACGCAGGCATTGTCCTCCACTTCCCAATGGACAAAATGCGGGAAGAGTGACAGAAAATAAGGAGTTGTCTAGGGAAAATTCTTTTTCCTTCTGTTGATTGACCATTGAAAGATTCCCCTGCATGGCTACCATGACTAAGGAGGTGGGGAGTAGGAGGCTGTCAATCTTACTCAGCAGAAAAAACAATTACAGCAGAAAGACTGGAATCATTTATTAAGAAAAAAAAAACAAAACCCACAACAAACTAAGACTGGTCAGATAAAACAACACAAAGCAGACCAAAACCTTCAAATCTATAAAGGCCTTTGAGCCAAGAACTGAGAGATATAGTCACTTGCTTAAATATCTCAAAGTCATATTTTAATCTAGACAAATATGTGGCAGTTCATATCAATTTACATTCATATTCATTGGCATCCTTTGTGTACTTTCTCTGACATACAAACTACAGCACTTCCAAGGCATATCTGCCAGTTAGGAAGGGGTCAACCTTTCAGGTTATTAAACTAAAATTTTGCTCAGATTAAAAACAATAGGAAAAGTTACTGTGCGAACTAAAATTGTTGGAAGAGACGCATGTACTTCACCAGTATTTATATCTGAGGATAATTCAGCTGAGGTATGTTGCCAGCTGTTTCTGAAGATCAGCATAGTGAACAGGAGCTAATGTTCCCAGAGGTGTGAAAGGTTTGCAAAATATTTTTTTAAGATATCAGATACTCCATCTGTGGCATCTCACCACTCTAACAGTTAAAGAAATGTCATTTTAAGAAGCATCCTCAAGGAAATAGTAATTTGGAGGTTTCCATAAAATCCCAGCAGGGAAACAACTGTCTGGAAGAATGCATTGCAAAGTGCACCATCTCTGCAAGAACTTGAAAGGAGGGACGTTGACATTTTGTGTCATTGACGTTACTGAAAGACTGGCAGGAAAGGACAAAATACTGTGTAACACGTCAATAAAACTGAATTTATTTTTTTTTTTCCCTTTTTTTTATGTATAGGAATGTTGAGAGGTGGAAAAGAAACACCTACTGCTAACGTGTAATAATAACAATGCAAGTGTCAACCTACTTGGCCTAGTAAAAGTCAAATTAAAAACAAAGAGATCTTTGAAGCAGTGCTGACCCTATTCTTTAATTTTAAAATATGACACTAGCAAACTGAACAATATATTTTTAAATATTTATTCTGATGAGACAATGTTTCATTTTAAATATCATGCTGTCATTCCAGGCATATGTTTCAAAGCAAAGCTTCATTCGATGGTTGAAGTATCCTCACTAACACAAGAGGGCATGGTCTAACTGCTGCAGTGTGCTCTTTGGGGGTATTTTAAACTTCTGCAAGCAAGCCAGACAGACTGCTGATTGACCCAAGAACTGTGTCACAGCTCTCACTAGTAAGAGAGATATATACTACAAGGTTTTTTAAGTGATGTTGTGTGAACATTCTAATCCAAATTCTATTTTAAAGACAAAACAGGAGTCAGGCTCTTAATGATGCAGTAGCACTAAAAGACATCACTTCTGTTTCTCATACTCAGACTTCTGTACTCACAAGACGCAGTCCTAACTACTGATCACTGGCAAAATTCACATAATCTAGCAAAAGGACCTGCAGAGCATTATGTAATTAAACTCCTAAATCTGAAGATAGACCTCTAACAATGCCAGTGCAAATATTATGAGGAATCCAGAATTTTTCTTTATGCCACAGGGTGCTAATACAAGAATTTGGTGGGATATTGAGCCTTTTTACAGCTGCTTAGAAACACTGCCACATCAGTAAGAGGAAGAAGGCAAAATACCTTGGGTTTGCGGGCGGATGGGCATTTTTTGGTTGCAGTTATTAAGTAACAGTTTGAAAAAAGTAACAGAGTTTGGGGAAGCAGGAAATCCCATGGCTGTTGTCTTCCACATCCCTTCCAACTAAGGCACCTCCCTCCCGTTGTTCTTCTGTGTCACAGGCTATGGAAGGTAAACTCTCAAGTATGAAGCTCAAGTTCGTCCAGAGTTGCAACTGTGGTGCATCTGGATACCACGGCTGTGCCTGTGTAATGAATTCCCTGAGTGGCCCAGGACAGTCTTCTGCTCAGACGCACTAACGGACTGTCCGGAGACAAGGGACTGACTTGAAGCTAAGAGACTGACTGAACTTTGAGTCACCCTCTGTCATGATTAATTATTTGACTGAGGAGCTGTCCAGATGGGAATTTTAGAGAGTTGTAGAGATTCCCCCAGGCAGCTCCTGGCATACCTCATTCAATTTTTTTGAATCAAGACATTAAATGTCTTGATTAATGTCCTGAGTAGAGTGCCCTAGTCAGCTCCTACTGGAGAACTTATTAAATTGCATGTAGGTAAGACACATGAAAATAGGTTGTAAAAACTTGCTGCAGATGCAGAAATGCTTATGTCTTTTGCATGTGGTTTTAAGATAGCTAGATGTTTTCTACGTCAGTTAAGACAACTCATGAAAATCAACCATACATGCTCTGGAGTGGTCAAGTAGTAGAGCAAGCCAGTAGAAGAGTGCTTTGGGGAGTCTTGTCCAATCTAAAAATACCATAGCACAGATCCTTGCAACAAAGACTACATTTTCCATCTAGACAGGAATCAAATGTTTGGGTGATTACATTCCTAACACAAGTATTAGCATGTGTCAAAGTCCTAAGTTTGGTGGGTTTTGGGGTGGTTTTGGGTTTGTGTGTGGTTTGTGGTGTTTGTTGTTTTTTTTTTTTGTTTTTTTTTTTAAACAAAAAACAGTTCTCTGTGCATAATTGAGCATGCAACAATTACTCAGCATCAAAGAAGCATCATTCACAGAAGGTCTGGATCTGGCTAAGCTCTCCAAATAGTTAGGGGAAGGTGTTAATGCTATCTCTTCTACCACGCACCCAAGTAGGAAGTGTGTTACTAAGGAATCACAACAGGATGGGAACTGGAGAATGACTAACTTAATTTCTCACTTTCCCATAGTTTGGGTTTCCACAGAATCTATAAAACTGTAAGATTATATATAGAAAGAGCTGGCAACAATGTATTTAAAATACAGCTCAAAATTGCAAACTGAGAGATAAATAGTATTTGTTTAATGAGATTCAACAAAAAGCTAGGAGTTGGGAAAAGGCAAATCCTGTGTGACATCTGCCAACAAATGCAATCTCCCTAATTCTGCTTTACTATGTCTTGTAAAAAAACCCTCAAACCTTAAAATGCTCATTTTTAATTCTTTCTAGTCTCCTTGTTAATTTCCACCTACGTTTTTCAGACAAACTCAAAAAAAAGTTTTTGAAATTCAACTGTTCACAAATGAATTAAGTAATGCACCGTATGTAAGTTAATATCAGTTAGGAAGGAAGGGAGGGATGGACGGAGTTAGCAAGACAGGAAGGCAGGAAGACATAACTTCTCTCATGTAACATCATGAACATAAGGAACTCTGCAGATGTTTTACAAAGGATCCAAAAGTGACTGGACAAATTCATGGAAAAAAGCCCATTTGGGAATCATTAAATACAAACCTATCGCTATGGCTCAAGAAGTCTGGGAAAATTTCTGTGCAGTGTTGCTTTCAGCTTAAACTCTTCTCTAGGCTGTCAATACACTATAATTAATATATTTTAGTCAAGATATGAATAGACTGAATAATTTGTCTAATCTGACCTGCTAAAGCAGGTTCACTTAGAGCAGGTTACACAGGAATGTGTTCACTTGGGTTTTGAGTGTCTCTAGAAAAGGAGATTTCACAACCTCCTGGGCAGTCTGTTCCAGTGCTCTGCCACCCTCAACATAAAGAAGTTTTTCTTCATATTCAGAGGGAACTTCCTGTGTTTCAGTTTGTGGCTGTTGCCCCTTAACTTGTCACTGGATATATATGTCACTATCTAGCACTCTGAAATCTCCAAGTATTGGATAGTAAACTACTACTCATCTTCTGGTTTTTACTGTTCCTTAACATTACATTTGCTTAATACTTAGTCAAACTGAAATAAAATATGAAATATTTCTATTGCAAAACTCACACATGAAAATCTCAATGAGCTAACAGGTACAGCTTATAGCTAAAAAAGATCCCCTGTATGGAAAAAAACCCAATCAGTATCCAGCATTAAACACTATCTGTAGATATGTGTATCTTCAGCAGCTGCTTCTCTGCTCTGTGGCCGCTGAATAATGAAACTTTTCTAGGAAATACTTAACTGGAAGCTATAGGAAGATAGTTATGTGTAAACAACAGAGAAATTACTTTGAAGTGCTCCGCTGCAGCTCAGGTAAGCTCTGTTGAATTCCTACATGCTGCTGGCTACTTCAGGAACAACAAAGAGACATGCATCAACCAGTAAAACAGAAGATTTTAATTTGGTATCAGGAAAACCTGTATTTTGTGGGTTTAGTACTTGAATCACCAATCTACCACCTTCTTCTTCCTATATATGATACCACCTTTTTAGCAAGGAAGCACTGATATTACATGTTCCCTTAGGCTTTTTTTTAACCTGTATTTCCATTTGGATTATTTTCTCATTTCCACTTCTTGATTACTTCTCTCTTATATTAAAACCAGCCTTTTAATGAACCATAAGCTTAATCTGGCAACCCTGCAATACTGCACTGAGTACAGTGCTTGAATTTGTACTTCACAAACATCTTGACATTTTTACAGGGCTATTAAAAGGATAAACTTTGAAAAATAGTGCATTCAAAGTAGCAATATCTAAGAAGGAAAAGACTTATGTATACTTATTAGATTTCCTCTCCCAGATATATTAAAAAAAATAAAAGTAAAACAACAGTAATGTTTTCAAGCTAATGGACTAATAATAAACTCACGCAATAGATGAATACTCATAATTTTAAAACACGGGCAACTATTTCTATTTATTTATGGAAGTAGTGTGGATAAGCAGCAGGAACCTGCAGAAAGACACATTAAATAAACACTACAGATTTGCAAAAATCCACAGAGGAAAAGTGTTTATTGGGAGCCACACTATGAAAGAATGTTTCAGCAAGAAATCATGTTATGCATTTACTCCTATTTGTTAACATGCACCCACCATAACTGTGCAATTACACTTCGTTATTACCTGCATGTGTTTACTAGTGTGCTAAAGGCAATATGTTTACAAAGCATTTCTGTACACATTGCATTAAAAAAGCATGAAAAACTGTATCCCACTATTTCTACTCCAGTCTACCATGTCAAATGAGAGGCTGTTACAGCCTGGATTTGCTGAGCCTCTGCACAGTTTCTCACCTGTGAACTCCAGTTTATGTAATCAAGAGCTACACAGTTCATTTCTGTATCTGTAACCACCCCTGTGGCCCCTCCAAGAAGTCCATTCCATGTACTGGCCTCAACACAATTATTTTATTGATACTTCTTAGCTGAAAGACTTATGCAAATGCCATCCAATTTTCCAGCTCTTTCTAAAAGATCAAAAGATGCACCTTGGACAGTAGAGAGGAATTTACACTGATGAGTGCCTATTGTGTTGAATACAAATGCTGCTCATCATGTTTGCCCACAGCTAAATGTGTTTGTCTCTGAAATAAGTAACTGCAGTTAAACCACGAAAGCATCCTTGCATTGGAGATAGAACAAGTTTGTGTTGGAGAACACCTTTTGCTTGAACAGCCCCCAGGCTAAGATCTCCAAGGCCTTCTAATTAGGAAGGATAGCACTGAGCTTGAAACTTGTCATTCCAAATAAAACAGATGGAAAGGCCATGTCATTTCTGCTTGGAAATAATAACAACTGTTAGGTTATTGCTACAGATAATGGGTCTTGAAGGTTGAGATCCGGTTGTGGCAGAGACCTGTAGGTAGCAAACCGCCCCAGTCCCTGGGTTCATTCATGCACTGGGAGGCAACCTTTAGAGGACGTTAGGACCAGAGGACAGGTTGGCCAAGTCACTAACCTATCCCTTCTAAAACTTTCTTTCAAATATAGAAGTACCATATTTAGCTGTTGTCCAGACAATACCCCTTTCTTATATCACCCCATTACACAACCTTTATTAGTTTAGCTGTCTGCATTAGATAGATTGTTGCTCTTTCTGTCCCATATCAAGGTTAGCAATAAAGATCATATTAGTTACTTAAACAATATTTAGAAGATGTGAAATTAATTAACAGCATTTTTCAAAAAACACCGCTAGAGAATAAGGCATTTTCAAATCTCTCTCACAATTTCTAATATTTTTGATAATCAAAAGGATGATGTTAATTTTAAAACTAGTCATAGATTTGTAAGACTTCAACTCTCATATGCTCCCTAAATCATTAATTATATGCAGAAAAATGATTCATACAAGTTACTTTGAAAAAGTGAAAAAAAAATAAATCATTCTTATGATCTCTTTGCTACATCACACATATGGTTATGGGGATATATTTTACTCCACTGGACATATACACCAAGAACAAAAGGGTGAAAAAAAGATTTTAAGGGGATATAAGTAGCAAACAAGATACTTAATTCTCTCAAGTGGTGATGTAAGGCATATCCTGAGTAAATTACTGAAAATACCATCTGTTTCACAGCGTAATACAACAGCATTAATTGCACTCTCAGGTAAACACGTATAGTTGTAGTATTTTTAAGATTGTTGTACATTTCATATCAGAAGGCAACATTACTAGAAGTAATTTAAGCACATGTCTAACAATGCCCCTAATGTAATCCTAACAGCACCACAAACATGAAAATAAATTGTAGGCACTGTAATGCTTTGAGACCATGTTAAAGACTTTCTTATCCCAGCTTCTGATGCAAATATTTTTACACCAATACTTTGCAATTTGATGCATCTCCTTTTACGAAACTAAACTTTAGCAAGTTAAAGAAATACATTTTTAAAATATTCAGAAAATCTGAATATATGCAGCTACTGCAAAACTGCACATTTCAGTGCAGCTACAGTGGAATGTATTTCTTTTTTCTATTCTTGCTATTAAACCATACAATCCAATGCAAATCTATTTTACGTTTCCTTCTAAGTTCTTATGAAATTAAAAATATTAATGCAGAAAAAAGAAATTATATTTAAAAAGTCATACAAGAGGCTATTAAAAAAGTACTTTTCAAATGGATATTCTATCATAGCACTGGGAAAAAGTATGTTAACACATTTACCGATTTTTGAATATGTAGAAATGCAGCAATCATTCTGTTCTGTAATGAAAATTAGAACTCTAGCATACTACTTCACAAGACAATCTTAGTGCCCTCTATCTATATCTTATGTGTATCTATTTTTTTATTTTATTAAGATCATTTGTTTTAGTAGCACTCAATAGTTTTTACAACTCCAAGACAAATGAATTTGGCTTTCCTATATCCCTAATGAAAGATTTTTCAGTGCTTTACCCTTGTTATTGCCACATATTTCACGGAATCATAGAATAGTTAAGGTTGAAAAGGACCTGAAGATCACCTGGTTCCAATCTCTCTGCCATGGGCAGGGACACCTCACACTAACCCATGCCACCCAAGACTATGTCCAATCTAGCCCTGAACACCGCCAGCGATGGAGCATTCACAACTTCCCTGGGCAACCCATTCCAATGCCTCACCACCCTCACAGTAAAGAATTTCTTCCTCATATCCAATCTAAACTTCCCTTGTTTAAGTTTGAACCAGTTACTCCTTGTCCTCTCACTACAGTCCCTAACAAAGAGTCCATCCCCAGCATCCCTACAGGCCCCCTTCAGATATTGGAAGGCTGCTATGAGGTCTGCACGCAGACTTCTCTTCCCCAGTCTGAACAGCCCCAACTTTCTCAGCCTATCTTCATATAGGAGGTGCTCCAGTCCCCTGATTATCCTCGTGGCCCTCTTCTGGATTTGTTCCAACAGTTTCATGTCCTTTTTATGTTGAGGACACCAGAACTGCATGCAATACTACAAGTGAAGTCTCAAAAGAACAGAGTAGAGGGGCAGGATCACCTCCCTTGACCTGCTGGTCACGCTCCTTTTGATGCAGCCCAGGATATGGTTGGCTTTCTGAGCTGTGAGCGTACACTGCCAGCTCATGTTAAGTTTCATGAAATCACATGAAATACGAAATCACAACTGCAGTTTCAGATCATTTTCACCAAACTGGAAAGCTGCTTGACTTGAGCAAAAGATTTCCATATGTGGTAAAACTTTTCTCTGGTTTTGACATGTTCACTGATACCTGGAATCACTAGGAGTTTCTTAATGATTTTAGGATTTAGTACAGTAAAATAAGTGTTTTATATAACTCGAAAGATATAATAAATGAAGGCTATAAATGCCACAGTACTCATAACAAAGCTGCTTATAAATCAAACACATTCTGTAAATAAAATGCAACCAAATATTATCAATTTGCACAAAAAGAATTTAAAACTTTGTCTGGCAGCTAAAATAAAAATGCCTTAGAACAGGCTTAAAATAGTGAAACTACAAAGTGAGTCAATATCACCTAAGAATATAGAAGATAGAGGGAAATAAATGGTCCCAAATTCCATTTTTCTTGTAAGTACAAAAATTCACTAAAGGCACTTCAAATAACTTGCACACGTATTAGTAATTATCCTTCCTTTGCTTGTGTCAACTAATTTTTGCAATGACTCTTTAATTTAGCTTGTGCCACTGCTTTTTACTTATGCTGTTGACAATATATTTTTCCAGCTACATAGTCTGTTTTGTATTCCAGTGAGAGCAAAATCTGGAAGCTCCATTTTTCATGCTCACTTAAAGAAGGTCATGTTTGTCATGCAATAATTCTTACTACCTAAGATATCCGGATGTCCCACTACATCGTCTTTCTCCGTACTTCTACTATTAAGAACTATTTGTATCAGAAATAAAGATTCTTAAACTAAAGTTACAGGAAAATAGTTTTGATTTTGATTTTCTTTTTTTTTTTTTTTTTTTTTTTTTTTAACATATGATTAAATCTTAAAATGAACCCCAGAGCATTTTAAGATTTTCTGCCTCAGGAATATTTGCCTCCATCATTTTTATTTCTTGTTCCACATTACAGCTAGAAATTTGGGCCTTGCTGGGTTGAGATGTACATTTTTCTAACAGATTCACTGTTCAACATGGTACTTCTCTGTATCAGCTGACTTGGGCCAAATAGTGTCTATGTGGATATAATTTAGCTAAAGTCAGCCCTCTTACTCCATGACTGAATTAGTATTTGTGGGCATTAAAAACAAACCAAAACAAAATGGAGACTGCATTAGCCATATTGCTTCTTTGTAATAGTGGGAAGAAAGTCAACACTGGAAGTGTATGGCTTCAAAAAACTTTCATAATCAACATGACTAGGTTTATCAATACCAAAAAACTTTCATAATCAACATGACTAGGTTTATCAATACCAAAATGAATGTCTGAACTTCACTCAACTAAAGGCATATCTGCTGTCGATGACATAGATTAGCGCTGTTTCTGTCACATCTTGCTCAGAAGGAACTGAATGGTTTTATGGACTTGTTTTTTAATTTAGCACATTGCAACCTTCACTGGCAAAATGCAGAAACAATCCTTCAGATACTAATAAGTCAGTAAATCCTGACTTTGAGGGCAATGGACATACATTTGTTATGATTAAGCAAAGGTGACATAGCAGGCTTCCAAAAGAACGCGCTGCTCTTCAGCCTCTCAGTCTTTACCACATAACACTTTCAGTGAACTACAATGCATTTCCCTACTAAAAAAGTAATACTAAAAAAAAATCACCTGTAGCAAAATAAGATCGAAGAATTTTTGCTGTTTATATGATATTCAGTAGCCATGTGATCAGAAGACACATCAGATGCATTATATAGTAGAATATTATGCAATTGATTACAAATCTTGGAAAGCCAGTTGATTGATAATAAAGTAATGGGCTTTCTTTCAAAAAAAAACCCCTCAGAATGTCACTCATGAGAAATGCGACAGCTTAAGTTCCAGCATAAAACTAACAAAAAAGAAAAAAAGAAAGTTAAAATGACAGACCTAAAGTCCCTTAAAAGAAAAAGATGCATAGCATTTCAAGACAGGAGCAATATGATGTGCATTATGTCATGAAGCTGTTAAAGGATGTTATTCTAAGACCTGAGATTAGAGGAATAGGCTTGAAAATACAACACTAAAATATTGATTATCAGACTGAATTCTTGAAATCTGAGAGGTACTTAGCTGGGTAACCACACAGTTATGAACATTCAAGGCTGTAAAGATATTAAAAAATAAAAAAGATTTTGTGGTGACAGAAACTTTTCCAAAAAGAACTATCCCTCATTTTCACAAGTAAGGGAGTTCGCCCTTTGAGACCTTGCCATCCTTCCTGCCTTTTTTGATCATGGAAAAATCACAGTAAGTAAAAAACATTGCTTTCTACAAGGAAGTCACGCAAAAAGAAACAGACTGAAAGAGAAAGTTACATGCTGCAACAACAGGTTAGGTAGAATCACAACTGAGGTAGATGTCAGCTTCTACCTGTAGCTATCTTTTCCACACAGAAATGACTGAAAGGATTATGTTAGGCTATGCCCCATCATCAAGTTTACTGTAATGTTAACGGGAATATCACCTAAATCATGAAAGAGAATTAGACTAAGAACTATTAGAAGAAAAAGACATAAGATCTATAAATTAACAGAGTTTGGACAAGTAGTTAGAAACAACATTTGTATCTTCTGCAGCCGCACACTATTTCTTCATCATCTGATAGTGGTGGCTCTCAGATATACAATATTACACTATTATACTACTTGACTACCTGTCTTTTGGGACTGATCCAGAGCTATCACTTATATGGTTTATTGTAGATAAGTCTTATATAAATACATATATATAATTTCTGCACTATAAGCTTAGTGTGTCTAATAATACACTCTGGAGATGCAATATTAATCTGTCCAAAATCCTCACTCATTTCCACTTTATAAAAAAACACAACAGAAACAAGTCATAATCAACCACTTGCTTTCCCAACATCGACATCTTAAATATTCTCTTACAGTTATCTTGGAGTTAATCTTTTTCTCTAATTATACTTTGTGTCTCGAGCTCCTCTGCTTCAGTACGACTTCTGCCCTTGTGTTCTATGAACACAACTGTCTGAGAAAGAGTTCCTATGTTTTTTCTTAAGCAAAAGCAGAATCAAGCTTAATTTTCACCCTTTTTTTTTTTTTTTCAAACACTTCTGACACAAGAATTTCCTTGAAATACAGTCATTTTTCAACCTCTGAGATCACTCCTTCCAGCATTTTATACTACTTTTCCAATTTCGCTTTAATGTAAAACTCTGGTACATTTCAATAAGTTCCTAACTACTGGCTTAAGATGATAATGGCTCAAAGAGAACTCTCAACTTGACTATTCAGCCTGAGAGCTCTTTACTCTTTCTTTTCTGTATGCCTGTATTTCCATCCTCCTCCTCCAATACAAACCCTAAGACTAATCTCAAGTGTTAGCTCTAGTTTCTTATATTCAGGATATATCTCTATCTTGCAGACTTTTTCAGAAAACAATTTAAGAGAAACAGCCTTTCATATCCACATATGCAATCTGTGCATTTCCCAGATCCTGAACCTGCATCTTCACTCCTGCAAAATACTTTTATGCATCCTTTATAGATGCTGTTTCACCTGCTTATTCACTTCTCTATAATATAATACCTTTCTCTGTAGTAAGCAAAGAGATATTAAAATAATTGCATGCACTTTACGCTAGCGGAGGAAGAGTCTGAATAGTCCTTTTTCACATATCTCAGAAGTTTCTTTCACTGAAGTTCATATATCAATTTGACAGAAAAGCAAGATGCAGCAAAAAATCCAGATTTTTTATTTTAGCTTTAGTAATCAACCCATAAAATCCTAAAATACTGTAGTGAGGAAGGGTCCCTGAGAAAACTTTCTGAAAAGATGTACAACATAAAATCTATCACTCTTGTTACAGGCAATCAGAATGTTTACAGTCTTCCTTTAAGTACAACTTCATTCCCTTACTTAGAGCATAAAGTGAAAAGTATAGATTGAAAGCACTCCTGGAATACGATTGACTGGCTTTCCAAAATATGCAGTTTAAGTACTTGGGCACCTGGTGTCATTCATGAGAATTCAAATTAACTTTAAGAATTTAGTGAACTTTTCCACCTCAGATCTCCAAAAATGTTATCCCTTCCTTGCTCTTTTCATGTATAAATTTGAAGCACAAACATAGTAAAGGACATCTGTAGTCAGACATGATCTTTGCAGTCCCCACAGGCAATACTCAAATACTCCTCAGCAACTCCAAATTAAATTCATGTCTACTACTTAGGAATGGATACATGACAGCATTCCTTGACAGAAACTAGTTTCGTTTATAATCTAAACTTTTCAAATATGATAGATGACCCGGGCTCGGTCCGGGAGCTCTGCTCCGTCTGCCCCGGCGGTGGTCAGTGCAGGCACCAAACAGAGCCGATGAGAGGGGAGGATGCGGTGCAGAGCTCGGGGTGCAGAGAGCGCCCGCACTGCTCTGCTGAGGGGAGGGTGCTCCCGGTGGAGGTCCTCCTGCAGCGGGGGCTGAGCTGCGGGACGGTGTCAATGGCTGAGAGGGGTCCGGGAGCTGAGAGGAAGCGGCACTGCTGCCTCAGGACCGGGCTGCGCGGGGGCCTCGAGCGGCCACTGTCGCCCGTGCAGGAAAGGAGGCCGCGAACGCGGGAAGGTGGGAAACAGTCACAGAAAAGACCAATGAAAAAAGGAGGAAGAGGGCCGTTAAAAGCGAGGGATTCCCTCCGAAATCTGCTGTCCCCGCCCAGAACCGCTTTGCTGTCCTGCAGGGGGCAGAGGAGGAACCATACTCCCACCAGGAACCACCGGCTGATGCGCTGGTAAAGAAGATCACTGCTGGTGCTGCCGGGAAAAAGTGGCGGCCGTAGTAGTAGAGGACTCTACTCTGAAAGGAACAGAGGTGCTCATCTGTCGGCCTGATCCGGTCTCAAGGGAGGTGTGTTGCCTTCCAGGAGCTCAGATCAGAGATATTGCAGAGAAGCTGCCTGCTCTAGTCGGTCCCACTGACTACTACCTGCTTCTAGTGATCCATGTGGGTGCCACTGATATAGAGAGCAGTAGCCCAGAGAATACAAAGAAGGACTACAGAGCTCTGGGAGAGGTGGTCAGGGGCTCTGGAGCTCAGACTGCCTTTTCCTCAATTCTCCAGGATACAGTGCAGGACCTTAGAAAGGCGAGGAGGATTGGCCAGGTTAATAAATGTTTAGAAGGGTGGTGCTACAATCAGGGGTTTGGGTACCTTGAACTTGGGACTCAATTTTTTAGGCCAGGTCTACTGGGGGCTGGTGGAGCTGGTCTGACAAAGAAAGGGAAGAGTGGAGTTGGTAGGAGGTTTGACAGGCTGGTCAAGGATACTTTAAACTAGATGTGTTGGGGGAGGGGCACAAAGTTCCATCCCAACACACCCAGTCACTTGCCAGCACCTACAGTAAGCACTAGGAGCAATGTAGAGATATTTCACTTACTCCAGATGGTGAGCCAGCTTCAACTGGAGCTCAACTCAGATACCTCTATACAAATGCCCATGGCATGGGGAACAAACAAGAGGAATTAGAGATGTGTGCACGTCTACGGGGGTATGATATCACAGGCATCACAGAAACATGGTGGGATGGCTCCTATGACTGGAGTGTTGGAATGGAAGGT
>JANRGW010045681.1:0-15762 GCA_024733675.1 Psilopsiagon aymara | reverse complement strand
AACACTGCAGGGATGGGGCAGCCACAGCTCCCATGGGCACCCTGTGCCAGCGCCTCAGCACCCTCACAGGGAAGAGCCTTCTGCTGAAGAGCTCCTCTCAGTCTCTCCTCTGTCAGGTTAAAGCCATTCCCTTTGTCCTGTCCCTACATGCACCAGGAAAAGTCCATCCCCAGATTTCATGTAAGCCCCTTGAGGTATTTATTAGACTGTAGGTATTTATTTAGAATAACCCAGTTTAAGAAGTTACCTGTACTTGGGCTTTTTTAAGGTAGCTTTCTGAACGCTTCCCAAACTACCAGATCTTGTAATTAGTACAGTTTTCCTCATCTTAGTAAAACCTTTGCTAGTGGCAGAGCTGGCACCACAATTTACGCTGTGGGTCACATTCTTCTTAACAAATAACTGACACTTGTAATTAGACAAGCTCATAGTTAAAACTTGGTTGCAGGAAGTGCAAAATGCTAAAGTTGATCTGCCAGTTTCTTTGAAGCTGATGTGTCAGAACTGTGCACTGACTCAGAGCAACTCTGAATCATCCTATCAGCGTATGGAGGAGTGATGTACGTGCTATGCCACTGGGAAATGTGGAATCAATTCCCATTTCTTCTTGGTACCTAAGAAGAGGGCTCTGAAGTTTCAAGTATTTAAATATATGCAGTATCCCAGCCACTCTGCTAATGGATGGTGGGTCTGTGGCACCAATGAATCTTGAAGTTAATGGAGTCTAAGAAGGGATAGAAATGTCATAAGGCAAATTTGACCTAAATTTCTTACTCCTGTTGTGCAAAGAGTACTTGTGAGTAATAAATCTTGTCAGCTGTGGTTTAATATTGGCTTTCTCCTCCTACAAGGCGGAAGAAATGCTGCTATTGGAATAGCCATAGGGTCTCCATCTTCAGCAAAGAAAGAAACAGTGGTCAGTTAGATGACCTTTTGTGATTATCTGTCCTGTTTTCCTTTGGACAATAGGTGAAGGGAAGCATGCTGTTTGTCACTCTGTGTGAGCTGCTGTGTCTGTGTTACACTTGGACAAGAGTTGTTTGCAGCATGGATGGATAAGGATAAAAAGTCTGTGCCCAGGCTGTGGTGTGGACATCCAAAGGGAATAGCAGAGGCAAAAATGGATAGGGAGGACTGACTGTAGCTGAAATTTGCGTATTAAGACTATTTAGGGAACTCTGAATTTGTGAGGAAATGTTTTAACTTTCCCTTAAATGTCTTGATCTGTGTGGCTCAGGGAGGGTGTTTGCATGTCTTGTCTTCTCTGAATTCTGTCTTTGGGGGTTGGTTTGTTTGCTTTCCCTTATTCTGCTCTTAAGCTAGTGAATGGTGCAAACTTCAGTTGGTCTCTTCATGTGTCTGTAAGGGATTAATTGTTCAAGAGAGCAGAGGTCTATTCCAGGAGCTGTCACAGGTTCCTGAGGCTCCAGGCAAGTGGACCCTCATCTGTTGCTTTCTCTTACTTGCCTCTTCCACCCGCCTGTGGAAGCATCACCAGGAAAAAGGGATGGAACTTTAAGGATGCATTTGTTTATCTCATAATACTTGGTGCAGGTCAAGTCTGCCCTTGAGCACTGCCAGGGATGGGGCAGCCACAGCTTCTCTGGGCACCCTGTGCCAGCGCCTCAGCACCCTCACAGGGAAGAGCTTGAGCTCATCTCCATCTCCCCTCTGTCAGTTTAAATCCATTCCCCCTCGTCCTGTCACTACAGGTCCTTGTGAAAAGTCCCTTTCCAGGCTTCTTGTATGCCCCATTTAGGTATTGGCTGGACATCTCACTCCTGCAGCGCAGACAGACGTGTTAGTTACTGTTCATACTGTGCAAGATCATTCTTTCCAGTTTTCTATCCTTAATAAAAATAGTTACAGTGTTCCATAAAGAAAACACTTGAGGCCTCTACTGGATCCCGTGTGCAGTTTGTTAGAGTATCAGGGCAAAATTAAGAGGGAGAGACTGGCTGGGGATGAAAGGAACTGGGCGTGGGGAGAGAGAATAAGGTTAAAGATGGAGAGTGGAGTACTTGAAGGACAGAAGAATAAAGGTGAAGAGCAAGCAGGGAGTAGGATAATAATGGGAGAGGGTATGGAGGAAGGAGAAGAGTCAACACTTACACCTGAGGATAAGGAAGGGGTGTTCTTTTGTCTAGGAGGGACGTGCCAGAGAAAAGAAGTGGCAGGTTGATTCTACAGCCAAAATGCTGTTTGGTTTCCTAAAGCATCTAGACCATAAGCAAGACCTAACTTGCTTTTTGCAAAACTTGAGTTGCGTTTTAAAGCCTTTCTGGATCAGACTGATTTTTGATTACTCATTTGCAGGATTCTGTTTCATCTTGGACTGTAGCCTCAAGAGATGGGAGCAGGGGTGGGAGTATTATGAAACAAAGTGATTTGATTATTGGGGGGGGGGGGAGGATGGCAGCTTTGTTTTAACTTGGCAAATTGTTTAAAAGCACAGGCAGATGAAAAGGAGGCAGCTAATCCAGTTAAGAACAGCCACGATGGGTTTGGATATTGATTTCTTCCCTCACTCTGTTGTCTTTTAACCTTGTTTTCTTACAATTGTAGAAAAACCATCTTGAGCTCTATTGAGCAAATAGAGGATTATGAACAAAATCGCTTCCTTTAAAGAAGGGGCTGAACTCCTCTTTTAACATGCCACTAAGTTTTCTTATTCCATTCTTCAGTTTCTCTTAATCTTCATTGAAATTGAAACTGTTGGATATGACTTTTCTGCCTTTCAGCCTAAAATGATGGGGTTTTTTTTTACATCCTTGTTATCTGTTTACAATACATCTAATGCTAAAAGGTATATTTTTAGCTGGCTCAGTAAAATAGCTGCTTGCTCGAGGAGTTGTCATAGCAGCAATCTGAACAGATAGGCCGATCCTATTTAGCTTTTGCAGCCAAAGAGCGACCGTTAGGCACCAGTTTGACAGTTCTGCAGTGTTTTTTTCTAAAGATGGAAATTGTGCTGGTGGTGGGGAATATGGTTTTTTTTGGTCTTGCTTTAAAATATTGCCTTCTGTAGGTGTGTGGAGTTTGATTCAAGCCATCTATTTTCATCTAACAGAACTTGGGGAGAACTTTGAACGCACACACACACACACAGCATGTGAGATCCGGGATTTGAGGCTTAATTTGTAGAAGCTTGGAAATAAATGACACAGTGCAGCATATTGCAAAGCTGCTTTGATTCTTTTAACAGGCGTGAGTGTTCTGAAAGAGAAATGCCAGACGAGGGGAGCAGGCTCGTGCATCCGTTATTCAGCTCTGGTTTTAAGTTCTGATAGACTTTAATGCCAGCAGGCTCGTGCATCCTTTATTCAGCTCTGGTTTTAAGTTCTGATAGACTGGGTAAATAGAGGAACTTTAGGGGTCAGTTTTGAGGGGCTGCACTGCCTGGGTTAGGTGATAGCTTAGTAGTTTACTAATTGCAGTTCTCATCGTAATATGGAGAAAAAAGGTGCTTCTATATGCTTCTGTATTGTCAAGCAAAGGAATGGTGTTTTCAGGTGAGTCTGTAAGATGACTCTGTAAGGGATCTCTGTAGCTCTGAGCTGTTAACAAGTTCAGTTCCTCTTTAATTTACTGTGAGGAAGGAACTCTTCAGTTACTCTTAATTTACTGTGAGGAACTCCTACTGTCTGTATCTTCCAACCAGATCGTATTGAGCCCAAGTTGTTGTGGGGCAGAAGGTTTATCCCTCAAACTCTCAAGTCTTTTACTAGGTTTATACTTTTCCTAAAGATTCATCAAAGTACCTGAGTTTAATGCTAACAGAAGGTTTTGGGTGTTGTTGGCTTGAGTGCTTCAACTGTGATTGAGAGTCATGAAGTTTGTTTAGCCTTCTAATTGCTTGTTTCTTTCTCCAGTCCTACTTGTTAAGATGTATTGTTACCATAAGAATGCAAACAATCAGTCAGACTTATACACTCATTTCCAGGCAACCCTGGTAACTTTCATCAGGTACCTCCCCATTTGGGGTTGCTCTGGGGAATGCTCAGCGCATCACTTTCCACTCTTGGTTCAAAGCCAGGCTGAGACTGGCAAAAATGACTTCTGTAACTCTGGTGTGGATTCGGTGTTGCACCACTGTTTATGGACTGGTAAAGAGAAATCTAATGAATGAATCTGGCTGGATCCCTCAGCAGAGAAATAAAATGCTGAATACCAACAGCTATTTCAATGTTCAAGTTATATTGTAGCTTTTTAGAGGCTTAAGGAGCTTGATGCAGTTCTTGTTGTGGTCCTACCACCCGAAACTCCTGCCTCTTCACCTTTTGAACCTCCTTGCCAGGCATCTGCTTTTCCAGGTCTCCTCATCCCCTCAAATCTATTAACCTGACCAAAGGTTAGTTTTAGTCTAGCTTCAACTTCCAGGTTAGCACGTTGAACAAGCTCAGCAAAAGGGGCTGTTGAGAGAGACCTTAAGTAGGGGGTAAGTAGATTTGAATGAAGAACTGAACAAGGCCAAAGGCATCAAGACCTGGCTGTGCAGGTTATTCTGCTAGCGTGTGGTTGGTAGGGAACAGAAAAGGTGGAGTGAGGGAATGGTAGGATTGTGTGGTTTTAGCAGTGCCTGCTTACCCTGCTTGAAGTGTTCCGTTAAGCCACAGGCTGAGAGTTGTAAATGGGTTGACTCTTGTCTGCTCTTAGATGAGACCTGGTCCCTATCAAGACTTGGAAATAAATGTATTGGACAAATGAAAGAGCTTTCTCTGTTAATACATCTAATTGGTGGGTTTGTCACATGGGGCAGGACCTGTTCCCCTGCTGGTTTGCAGCATTCAGAAGGAAAGGCAAGCAGTTAGATGTAGGTCCCTCTGTTCAGATGGACCTGGAGATCTATTTCTGTCACTCATGTTCTGTCTCTGTTTTGTTATTTCAGGCAAAGTCGTGCATTTGTCATATGTGTGGTGCCCACCTGAACAGACTCCACTCTTGCCTCTACTGTGTCTTCTTTGGCTGTTTTACAAAGAAACATATTCACGAGCACGCAAAGACAAAGCGACACAATTTAGGTAAGCTGTCATCCTGGTGCTTTTAACTCCCCCTGTTATCCCTGTCACTTCCAGGCCAGTGAGGTTATATGGCAGGGGTTGGAACTGGGATGGTCTTAAGGTCCATTCCAACCCAACCCGTTCTATGAGTTTATATTTTCTTGTAGACAGATCAATTTAGTTTGTATTTTGCATTAGTTTGGTACTATTTTCAACTTGGTGCTTAAGCTTTCACGTCATCAAAGTTTTAGTTCACAACATAAATGTGAGTTATTACTGTTTAGTATTTATGAATTAATGTCATATATAGGGAAAAAGAATAAAATTGGGTTGTTCCCCCCCGCCCAAGTGTGAAAACTCATGGGTTTAGTGCCTTGAACTTGAAGCGTTTATTTCAGAGAACTTTATTTCAGGAGGTTGTGTTCACTTTCTTGTTCTTGCTGAGGTAAAAGCCATCATTCCTGTCACAAAGAAGAACAAATCAAGTAACAATCAAATCTGTGCCTTTTTTTGTGGGTGGGTTGGTTTTATGTTTTATCTCGGGGTCTTTTTTGGGGGGAGAGGAGGGAAAAAGGGGTGTGAGCTGTTTATTTCTGTCTTCTTGTTTCCAGTGGGGTTAATAACTGAAGTAATAAAGAAACAGTTTAATTCAAAACATATATTCAGAAGCGCTCTGGATGTGGTCCTGGGCAGCCTGCACTAAGTGCTTGAGCAGGAGGCTTGGACAAGGTGAGCTCCAGAGAGCTCTGCCAACCTCAGCTGTTCTTTGAACAATAAAAAACCCCAAAGCAACCCTGTGTGACCACGTTTGATTGGCTTTTACAGGGTGTAATCTCAAGGAGCTTTTGAAATCAGTTCATTAGGTGAAGTTACTTAAGAACCTTTTCCAATGCAGAAGCACAAATTATTCTAGGTAAAATCTGCCAAAGGATTTCCAGTAAAGTGTATATAAAGGTGTATTAAACCCCCTTTTGTTCCACTCTAAGCTTATGGCCAGGTTTAAGATGTGAAAATTGACGCCGTAGACAGTATTTGCCTGTTTCTCTGTGGATACTGTATAAGCACTGTAATATTTTTACCACTAAATGTGCCATATTGATGGAGAACCTTTTAAAAGAGCTTTACAATTGCACATGTTGTGAGTCGCTGGTTATGTGTTTAGGAAGCCTCAATTCTTGAAGTTAAGTTTTGTGCAAGGTGTCTGTTATAGTGAAATATCTTCTGTTTCCTTAAAGGAAAAAGCCACCCTGGATGGAGGAGGGAGATTCTTTGAAGATGCTCTCTTGTTTAAAGACCATTGCAGTTATTGCCATGGTACTAGACAATTAAGAACATGTCAGATAAGGTACTTCCCAAAAGGAATAGCCTTTAGATAAAAAGGGCAGAAGTTAATTATACCCATTGACTCACAGAATAAAGTCTTGTATCATCCCCAAAAGGATTCTTTTGCAGCTAAATATAATGTACTCTGCAGAAATCCATGCAATATGAAGATTGTACAACTGCCTGCTTGACTTCTAGTTTTGGAGATTCCTTTCCTCTATATTTTTAATGTATGTTTTGGTGTTTAATTTCCAGCTGAATGTGAAATGAGCTGTAAAAATATCTTGGTGGCTTTGTCTAGTGCTTTGGGTTGCTTTTGCTGCTGCAGTTTTCATTGGAGGGGGGAAATAACATCTGATAGGCAAAACCAAGTGAAGTGCTTTGAGATTTCAAAACGGACAGGGATTATTTTAAAACACTTGGTGACTTTTTGCTGAGCCAACATTGGTCTCCATGGAGACCAGCAGGAACTGCACACTTAATCACAGCTCGAAGAAATATCATTGATTTCAGCTCTAACAGCTGTCTGAGCACTGGAAGTGATGGGTTTGCAGCTAACTGGCTCTGTTTCAAGAGGCTTCAGGATCAGAGTCCAGTGTGGTTTTAAAAGACATCTCTTGTCCTCTCTGCTCCCCTGAGCGATAGACACACTCTGAGCTTATAGAAATACCTGCGCTCTTGCATCTGCTTGCCTATTCAGTATCTATTAATAATGCTGTACTTTTAGTGTATTCTTTGATGTGGGTGACAGGTAGGTGAACATCCAGCTGTATAGCTGCTGGTTTTAATCTCTGCATTGCACAGTCTCTGTTAGTCGATCACTGCCAGAGGTTGATACTTCCACTGCGTTGGGAATCCTTAATGCAGTGAAGTGTCTTGATACAGCTGTGATATGCTTTAGGGGGAAGTAATAAGAATGACCTTTCCAGGACTTTGAAGACATGGGACTGCTCAAACTAGCCTTTTCCTGTCGTGTTTCAGTCCTGTTCTTGTGTAGGCATCCTTTATCCCCACCAGCTACATGAAAATGGTATCAGTTGTAAACACCCATGGGTATATCCATCCTAGGACTGCTCAGAGAAGATGTGTGTCAAAAGTATTTTCTAATACTTGAAGAGAAGGAGTTCTGTCTGTATGAAACTCATGACAGGCACAAGGTTCAGAGATACTGCTTATACTGAGGAGGGCTAGGTAGTCCTGTGACGAGAATTAAATAACCCCATTGAGTGCAAGAAGAAAAATGAGATGAAATTTGATAATAGCAAATAGTCCTGGGTTCAGCAGTAGCACTCATTTTTCTCCTTAGTAGCTGGTGCTACTGAAACAGACAAACAAACTCTTTGTACGGCAAGAAATAATATCCTTGTGATGGCAACCAGAGGATCATGGATTGGAAGCAGAGGAGGAGGAGGAGGAAAGCATTTAGGATGTACATGTCAGCCATTCCTCATAGCCTTTAGAAACCTGCTGTTCTAGGAAGTGGTGTGCAAAGTGTTGCAGGCAAATTCCTGTTTGTTTCATGATGTGCATTCCTATAGCTTAGCTCGAACTTGGAGCCAGACCAGTCTGGTAAGAAGGCAGCAGGTATTTGTTCATCACCGTAGTTTGCTGCTAGAGCTGCTCTGGTAAGTGCAGATAGTTGTGAGCTCCTCTTGGTATCAGAAATGACTCCTGAAGAGTTCTCTGTGTGTCTGGAATACTCTTAGCTCTCAGCAAACCAACCTCCTGTACATTTACCTGCTCATTGCCAGCTATTCTTGCCTCAGACTCAACTAACAACTTCTGTACAGTTCTGGATCTTAACTACTGCTCCTATTGAAAACAGTGTTTTGAGGTAAGTCTCCACTGTTGATGAGATGAAAATATGCAGATGAGTATAAGCAGTTTGCATCATATCATATGGAGCAGCACAAAACTTGGTGTCTGTGATGTGGGGATCCTGCCCCAACGTTTCTGGGGAAAAAAGACCCAAACCAGAAAACAAACAAAACAAACTGAAATAAAACCCCAGCAAGATTAAATAGGGGGTATTTAACAACCTTTCTCCTTTAATCCTGAATAATATTTTGTGCTTTCAAGAGAAGGTGCTTTAGGCAGGAGGATTTAACTCCTTTCAGTTTTCAAAGGTTTACTGCAACCAGGGAAGCTCTTGAAGGTTGTAGGGTCAGAGAAGGGCAGAGACAATACTTAATACTTAAAAGGCAAAACGTAATAGGAAGCAAAGGGTAACCTGAGTATAGGCACGCCCTGGAGTGTACCGAGTGTGTGCACACATAGTAAGTAGTGTGTGTGTATATGATACGTATATTTCTGAATGAGATCAAAGAGCTGGAGCTAATATTCTGCCCACAATAAACGAACATAAAAGGTTTGGACAGACCATGGTTCCTCTGAATTCCAAGTCTGGATGGGGTCAGTGAGTATCTTGGAGACTTTAGAGCACAACCCACAAAAACACTTCTTATCTGTTGGCTGCTGGTTTAAAAATAGAAGAAGTACATAGAGTAGAATGGTTTTATCTGAAGTATTAGGAGAAGAAAATACCCTTTCTCTTAGGTATTGCTGAACTGTGGCCATTGATTTAATATACATTAGAAGGGTGGGTATTTGATGCTTCATTTTTGACAACAAAAGGAAGTTTGGCTTGTGTTGAGGTTTGTTTCGGTTTTCCTTTCTTCCCTTCTGAAATGAAGTACATGCAGTTCTTGGTGGTTTCAGTGGAAGGTAGGCTGGACAGTGTTTGGTGGGATCAGCCTTCCTTTTTCTTCCTTGTTTTCTTTTCTCTCCATTTTTTCTTGCCATATCTCCTTTTTATTTTTCCTTAAAAACCCATGAGTAGGAATGCTGACAGGACTGTTGTCACCTTGATAGAGACTGAGAGGATAAGGGAGAAGAATGAATCCCCTTTAATGTGTCTGCTCACTAGTTCCTGGCAAAATCCAATATACATGTTAGTTGATGCATCAGATCTGGTGTGTTTGGGGCCCTTTTGGTTGTTTTGGGTTTCTTGGGGTGTATTTTTTGTTAAAGGCTTTCTTACTGTTATCATAGACCCTTAGTATCAGTTTAGGAATTCTGAGCTGTGATACAGGTTCCAGATGCCAGGAAAACAGGAGGAAACCAGTCGGATACTTGTATTAATGCATCAGGTACAAGAACAAGTGAAGAGCTGAAGTTTAGCAAATTACTTCTTGTGGACTTAAGGCTATTGTCTTAAACTGGTTTAATATTTAATGTTTAAGGTGAGAAATTAGCGTGAATTAGTTTAGGATGTTTACTTAAAGCACTGTCTAAAAGAATTACTGACCTATTACAGAAGTAGAATAAAATGCAGGTGACTTGCGTAGAATGAGTTGCTTTCAAGTTGATAACGTGCCAAGATTGAGTCACAGAAGCTCACAGTGGAATAAACTTCAATACAGGTAAAAACTGACCTGAATTGTGAGTTGCTGTGTGTTTCATTCTACTTCAGTGCAATCGGTGTTCTAAAGAAGATGATACCAAAACATGATTCACAGGTCTATCATGTCTGATGGTGGTCATATATTACGGTGAAGTGTCCCCTTTTCATCTGAGCAACATTGGTTCTGTTTGTCTGGGTTGCTCTTAACTGAAACATAGCAAGTTTCTTAACTGGATGAGACATGTACATGCTGGATGTGGCACATTTCCCTGCTTTCTTAAGTGGTGTTGTTAAGTTCCCGTCATCTCTGGTCTCTTAACGTTTTCACAAGGATGTCAGTGGTTATATTTGGCAAAGTAAAGCACTTGGGCTTAAAATAAAACACTTTCCTTGGCTCCCAGATAGAGTTTGAAGACCTTTTGCTGCCTGAATTTCAACTTTCACCCCTGAGCTGTTGTCTTTCCAAACATACTGTCACTTTACACCAGTAGATAACGTTGCTCTCATTATGCCCACATGAGCTTCTGTGATGCACCTTGTTTCTCTATGGGCTGGTAGCTTTATTTTTAAATGAATATTGAGGTATCTTTTGACTTTCTCTCTTGTGTTGCAGCTGCTTTGAATTCTGTGTATGAAGAGGTATGAGGAGATCTGACTGGAAGATCAGGGTTGTTCAGCATAGAAAGTGCAAAAGCAAACGTCCTGTGAATTTGAGGCCAGTTCCTGTTAGGTTTGTGATCCCAAATCCTAATACAGATGAGATTTTGTTCTGTGTGCATTCACATCCTTTATTGTCATAGCAGTTTGTACTGAATTCTCTGGTCAGGTGTCTCAGTTCGGAGTAGAGCTTCATAGCAATTTAGGTTTAACAAACCAAAGTGTTTTAACCTGTTGATAACAAGGAGGTGAAATCTGTTGGTTTAGATGGACTTTGTCCTTTTGGTGTGGTGTAGTTTCTGCTAGTTGTAATGAATTGCTCACTTCGGAAGAGTATCTGTCAGTAAGACTGTCCCTTCTGTGGTTCCTTCATTGGGGACCCTCTGCTCAGCACCCACCAGGCCCTGTGGACTGGCTCCGTGCACGTGGTGCTCACCACAGTGACATGGTAGTGAATATTTTGCACTTTGCCCTAAAGAAAACATATTTTTTCGCCTCAGCATGACCAGAATAAGAAAATTAAAGTATATTTCAAGGGAAAAACTCAGTTTATGCTGATTAGAAGCAATAAGCTTGCGCACTTTACTAGGATCCTGAAATTGAGCAGCCGTCTTTTGGCTCTCATGAGAAACTCCTGCCCTTCCTTTGTGCCGTAACCAGGCCTTATACGTCTGCCTTGTCACTGGTGCTTGAGGTAATTTGTCCAAAACTTATTGCAGTCTTTTTAATGACATTGAAAGCATTGGCATGTATACAACTCTACTGTTCACTTAAGTATGCTGGAAAGAGGACGTTTGCTCAAGAGTCCTTAATCAGGCTCTGGACAATTACAGCTCTTACTCCACCAGTATTTGGGTTAGACTTTCTGGTTCTTTATATCAGAAATTCATTCTGCTCTGCACAAGTGGTTTGTGTAGGGTGGTCTCTTGTTTTGATCCTGACAGCTATACTTCATCATTCGTGCGTGTAAATTCAGAAAGTTGAGAAGGAATCCTCTGAGCACAGTATACACCTGCCCTTTCTTATGGTAGATTGGAAGTATTAGTGCTCACAGAGCCTTATGTATTGCACATTCTGCCTGTTCTGTTCTGTTTGAAGGGGGGAGGGGCCATTTGTGGGATCTTTTAAACGAATATATGGGGAACAGTATTAGACTTCTGTCTTTTGAGGCCAGTATTTTGGATTTCCAGAAGTTATTCTTTGTTGACAACTGTGTATAGCTGGTAATGCAGTAGATAATGGAGTAAATAGCTATATCACTCTAAAACTACATAGCTTGTGGTATTCCCCCGCACACACATGCAATTGCATAGTGTTCTGTTGCTGATCTTCACTGCAGGTTCTTATCCCCTTCTGTAATATTCTATTAAAGGAGCAGAATTCTGAGCATAAGGGTAGAAATTGCAGTGTTTGGACATTACACCATGTAACGCTGGATAGTCCTTATCCTCTTCCACAAACTGATGGTGGTCCAGATAGGCAGAACAAAAGAATGAAGCACATAAGCAAGATAACAGACATTCTGCAAAGTTGAGTACAGTAACTGTTCTGTAGTGACGGTATCATCATTGAAAAGGTGATTTAGGAAGAGGTGGAAGAGGCAAAACAAAGGCACACAGGGCTGAAGGAGAGTGGTAGGAAACTGAGACGGGTTTAGAGGCTGTGAAGGATGGACAAAGCATGGTTAGAAAGAAACCTTACCACAAGCACTGGCCCGCTAATGGGGGAGCACAAAGACTTCACCTTTGTTTGCCTGGTGAGACCAACAGCCATATTCCAGCTGCATGGCATGTGGTTTGGCTTGCTTATGACTTCAAAGCAATTCAGTGCTGTTTCTCGCAGGCCACCTAATGTGCTAATGGTTTCCTTTGTTTAACACAAGTTTCCACTGTGGAGAGATTATTTTAATAATGCTGTTTATCTGGAAATAGAAGGAATTCGGGAATAAATGGGGCTATACTCTTGAGGGGGAATGGTGGTGTGTTTCTCAGTTGGCTGCTAGATGCAGAGTGTGTTTTAGTAGCCGGCTGAGAATTTGTTAGTGCCTCCTGAATTGGTTTTATTTTACTTTGTGGCTTTTTTTTCCATATCTGTCTGATGTGGAAATAATTACTGAAAATTAGCAATTTGCTGTGAGTAGTTTGCACTTCCTTCTTCCTCAGTATATATTGAAGCAAAATATTTCCCAGTTAGCTGATCCATTTCATTTCTTGGCTTTCGTTTCTTTAGGGTTGTGTAAGAAAACTACTTTGAACAATGGACAGAATTCTTACATCCATTCAAATAGGGTGTGTGAAACAAGAGTGAGCCATGTAACCTGTGGAATAAACTACTCTGACAAAACATTCCCCTGCACAAGCATCTTGGAGTTTTCAGCTCTCTCTTCTCTTCAAGGCTTCATTTGGGTTTTAAATAGGTGTTTTCTAATGTTTTCAATGGCTTTGAGTAGGAATTATTGAGGTCTTATAAAAAGACAATTCAAACTTACGTATCAAGTCTTATGCTCTTAGTTCTGCACGTGCTGTAGTCAGTCACTGTAATTATGCCTTTTGTTTACTTACATCTTCGAGAGGTATATTGTGAGTTACAACCAACTTGAAGGCAGTGAATGATTTGTTGTCTTGCACGGTTTTCTTGCTGAACCAGAAACAGCTGAATAACTAATACTGCTATGACTGGAAAAGAAATCAGGTTTTTAATGTATCTTTTTTCTTTATCCTTCAGATTCTAAGGTACATATTTTACTCTTGTGAACTACTGAGAAGAAAGTGCCTGACTTGGAAACCTGCTTTAAAATGTCTTCCAGATTATAAACTCATGTCTTTTTTTCCTTCCTCCCCAACTTCCCTTCTGTTTTGCAGCCATAGACCTTTTGTATGGGGGTATATACTGCTTTATGTGTCAAGATTACATATACGACAAAGACATGGAACAAATTGCCAAAGAAGAACAACGAAAAGCTTGGAAATTACAAGGTTTGGTTTTCCTGCCTGAATTTCTTGTTTCTGGCTTTAATCATACCTATCCCTCCCATTTGTCAATGGCAAAAACCAGTAAGGGGAAGAAAGAGCTCTTTAGAGACGGTAGTGCAGGCCATGGGAGAGAGGGAGATGTCTAGCTGTTACTTTCCAGGAGTTAGACTGTTAGTTTAATATGCGCGCCACACCTAAGTGTAGCCAAACCATTTCCTTTTTAATGGCAAGAAGAGATAAAAATACCTAACATTAATACTGCCAAACATGAGAGTCAGATGTGTATTAGGTAGAAAATGTACCAGTCTGCTCTTTTAGGCTTATATAGGCAATAAATCTGTTCCCCTCACATGAATTTCCACCCTTGTGTGTGATTTTTTTAATGACTTCTTTTTTTTTTCTAATAGAACGTGCCAGCTTACTTACACACCCTGTGCTTTCATGGTGCACGCACAGTATCTATGTAGAAATATTGACACACAAAATATCTGTACCCACATTTGTTTTATTCAGTTTGCTTTCCCTAATTTTTTCTTTTTTAGCCTTCACCCCAACAGTGGTTTCTCACTACCAGTGTACAATGACAGGTAAGAGGCGTGGGCTGGCGACGCACTTCACTAACAAGCGTCCCTTTGCTGGTTATCCTGCCATTATAGACATGAATCACAGTTACAAATGCCAGTTTTATCGTGCCAATTGTTTTCCTCTTGTTTGGATATGTTCCAGTGATTGAATAATTACAGCAGACTTGATTTCGTATGCCCTTTCCTTGATAGAACTACTCCAAACCGAACCTTTTCTCCCTTTGTTTTTTTGGAAAGGAAAGGAAGTAGCATCTATCTTAACCTGAGTAGTTTCTAATCATCAGTTATAAAAGCTTGTCATCTTCCATTTCCAGTGGCCTCCAGGGGGTATGTTTTCTTAAAGTGGGAAAGTGTGTACTGGAAGACAGATGACTTCTGTCTAGTAATGTCTCTTACCGAATCCGTGGCATCCTGTTTCAATGTGACAGCCTTAGTCAGGGCTGATACGACTTCAAACCATTCTTAACCTCATTTCTCATTTTAAAAATAGCAGCTAACACAGTATTAAACAGAGTTTTTCTGATGGCATATCAAAAGTACAACTGCTGTTATTTAGTTGCTGCTACAGATCCCATTCTACTTCCTGCTAATTCCCATTTTGAGGGAGTTGAGGCACCAAATTGATAAACTACAACACCATAACACTTCTGCATGATGCTATAGAAGAGGAAGGGCCCTGGTTCCATATTTTTGAATCTATAAATTCAAAGACTAATTTCTTAATTATGTTATTATTGACAAATGATGTATTTGTGCCTTCTGGACTGAGATGCAGCCACTTGGCCTCCAGTAGACCTCAGGCTGCTCTAGCTTATGTTCTAGGGAAGTAACAGCTACAAGATAGTTCATCTTCTTGTCTTGAACCAGAGATTTGTGTGGAGAAGGGAAGAATTGCCTTCTCTGTACTGATTAACTGACTAATGAATGGCACACTATATATATATAATATATATATGAATGTATATTCATATAGACATGCACACTGCATCTTCTCTCCGTAGACCAAATCCGTGATGGTCAGTGGAGCTATAAAATGAAGGACTAGTCAATCCGCTTTAAATGATTGGAGTATACCATATAGATAGTGTTTTCTTTTAAGTCATGGCATAAGACCTTCTGTTTTATGGTTTTTCATCATGAAACCATGTGTTTCCCCCCAAATTTATCTAAGGAATGAGAAGGGAAGATACATAAGAGTAATAACGGAGAATTATGTCTCTTTTTTCCCCCTCCTTCTCCGTTGCATCAGTCCGTCCCCTCCTTCCCATAGTGACTCAAGTTATATGAAGTATAAAGGGGGAGGGAACCCTTCTTCCTACAAACAGAGTGTCAAGATGAGTATAAACCACAGACTGAGTGTCTTGGGTTTATATTTCTATCACAGTTAGTTAACCTCAGATATCGTTGGCAACTTCAGAAGTGAATCCAGTCTGCAAAAACTGAGATTGGCTTAAAAACTGAGGCGTGAATGCTGTGTATTTTCAAACTTGGATGCACGGTGCCTGTTGGTGTTGGTATATACTTTAATAGATGCTCACATAACAACATGATGCCTGGAGAAAAATAAACTTTAAGAAAAACCCCAAATATCATGATTCATTTCATTCTCCTGTAATATTAACACTTAGTGTGATGAGTCCTCATGTCCAGCTGTAGTTCAGGGTTATATGATATAACTCTGAACAAGTTGCAGCTCTACCATTGTTTTTTCCCCCCTTTAATGTTGATTGTCTTTTAATAATGAGAGAGGTGTGAATATACAGAGCCCTTCATTCTAATGAATGCTTGGATTTTGGGGGGGGGGGGGGGGGGGGGGGGGGTTT
>JANRGW010045680.1:0-12429 GCA_024733675.1 Psilopsiagon aymara | reverse complement strand
GTGGAGACCTCCTAGCAGCCTTCCAGTATCTGAAGGGGCCTATAGGGATGGTGGGGAGGTACTCTTCATTAGGGACTGTAGTGATAGGACAAGGAGTATGGGTTCAAACTTATACAGGGGAAGTCTAGATTGGATATAAGGAAGAAATTCTTTAGTGTAAGGGTGATGAGGCCCTGGAATGGGTTGCCCAGGGAAGTTGTGAATGCTGAATCCCTGGCAGTGTTCAAGTCCAGGTTGGACATAGCCTTGGGTGTTATGGTTTTGTGGGTGATGTTCCTGCCCATGGGAGGGGGTTTGGAACTAGGTGATCTTAAGGTCCATTCCAGCCTTAACTATTCTGTGATTCTATGATCTAAAGAAGCCTAGGGGTTTACTGCTTTTGCACTCTGCCCCTGCTTCAGGCTCAGGCTGCTTTTAAAATGTAGCTCCATATAAAATAATTTATTTTAAGCTGACAGAGATTTGGTATGACAAAGTGTGCTTCTGAAAAATATCTAAGCTCAGCTGAATATAGGTGAGGAGAGAAAAGCATTGCCTAATCACTAATATATGTTAGGGCTGAGAATCTAGGAGGCTTTACTGATGGAATATGATATTTGCTATGATATATATAATCATTGTCTGAAGTGACATTATAGAGCAAGATTAAACATGTGCAATGATGGAATGAATGAATAAAAAAACCCATTCATTATAGCACACTGATACAGTAATAATATAGTCACCTTTGGTCTCCTAGCTTCTGAAATTATTTATTTCAGGTTTGATGCAGTTTTTGACCAGTGTTTTTGGCCTTTCATATTAATGAGACATGGGAGATACTCATTGAATATTGTAGGAATTTGTGTTTGTGATTGCATGCAGACCTGTATGAAACATCAAGATCTACAAAGCATTTGAATCTGGTCCATGTAGTGTGAAAAGAATAACATATTTTGTTGGCATAATATAATTTAATTGTCTAGTATGAGTTTTAGCTTATAATAAAAATGTGTATGGAATTTCCTTCGGGAAAAATTGCAAAAGCATCCATAAAGCTGGTTTTGCAGTCTCACCTGTGCACTCAATGATGTATAACCACTTCATATTACTGTAGCAGTATAAAAAAGCTCAAATCAGACTGCTCCATTTATAGAAGTGTAGTATGCACTTCCAAAGTCTGTAGTCTGTGACATTTCAGAAATAGCCTAATGGTAGAGTGAGTGAATGTGTGTGTACATATGTGTATATAAGTTGTTAAAGGGAAAGAAAGAATCTAAAATTATGTTATTTGTGTATCAAATTTTTACACTAAGTAACTTTTAATGGATATAGTATCCCAAGAGATAGGTCGGTAGATCTGACAGGTGCAAGTAGGTCACTTTTAAAATTTAAAAACAAGCAAACCTGCCACTACTGATCAATCCATTATTTGTCTGTAAAATATGTTACTGCTGAATAGTCTGTTTCCATACAAAAATGACAAGCTGTTGTGCAGGTTATTTTGTATATGCTTGAAAGCAGATGGAAGGATTCCATATATGCATCTGCCTGATTTTTTGATGCATATGTAGCTGAACAGACCTTGAGTATTTCTATTAGGCATCTGCCCATTTTTGCGGTACATTTTCAGCCTTCCACTAATGAATTAAGATATAATGAGTTGCATCATGTAAAACAAATCATTGTTCAAATAATGCTTTTTGGAATTTAGAAGGAGGGATACTGTTTGAAGTTCATTGAAAGGAGTCAAATCAAAATTAAGTGCAACAGTTCAGTGATTGATTCATGATGCTCCTGAAAAAGGTTTATTACTTGCAGACAAAACTCCTGGGTTTGAAGTAGGAGAGTGATATTAGAAGAAATGGTTGAGAAAGAAGGGAAAAACAAGTGCAGCTTGCTCAGTGTCTATCACCAAATAACTAAGTAGCAAGGTAAGGAGGGCCTCAAACTTTTTAAAATCAGATTGAATAATAAGAAATTTAACTAGAAGGTTCAGGAGTTTCAGTGAATTGCATTTTTGTCATGTGTCAATCATTCGACATTTGAGTATTTACTGTTGTGTGAGGAGAGGAAATGTAGCTTCCCATGCTCAAAAAAACAGAGTATTATATCCGCCTGTGATCTAATGGGGAAGACCTAACTTGTGATTCTCCAGATACCTACAGTGACAGAGGCACTGGTTTCAGCCTTAGCTATATCTGAAAAATGCAGCCGTATTTAACCTCTGTGCTAGCAGTTTGCTCTATACCCTTCTTGTACTGTGAATTCTTAAGATTCCTTTGTTTCTGAATAAAAGATAACATTCTGGATTCTAAATTCCATCTTGGAATTTGAGATAAGGCAAACTGGGTCTGTCAGCATTTTTCTTGCAAAATTATATTTATGAAGCAATAATCTGAATTCTTACCTCTGGGATGGCAACAGAAGAATATTCCACTTGTGAAATATCACTCCTGGTGAAAGATATAACTTTGGCAGAGCTGTGGCATTGTTTACATTAAAATAGTTACTGCTATTTATTTTTTACAAGAATAAGTGTGGTTCATATCCTTTGACTATTGGCTAGTCTGCATTCAGCCTTTCCCTATATTTCTCATGTAGTTTGAGTTGCTTATAAGGTGCTTCATTATTTCTCTGTCAGACCGATACCAATTGCCAGCTGCTTCAGTTACATGATTAAGAGAGTCACAGATATTAGGAAAACTGAGTTAGCATTCAGGAGCCCTCATCTTTCCTCTCTTTTGTGAGCTTAGCACATCTTCTAGAAAACAGTGAAAATTGTACTACCTAACTCACTGCCTGTTGCGAGGGCAAATGGATTAAAAGTTGCACCAGATGCTGAGGTGGCTAGAGAGGCACACATCGATAGATCTCCTTTCATCTCACCATCAAAACTAAGAGCCCAAGTTTGAAACTTGATCATGCTATGCAACAGAGTTATAAACAGCTTCAACCTGTTGAGACTTCTTAAACAAAAAGGCACACTGAATCCAACCAGAAATGTGTTGGCCTAAGTCAGTACGCAAGACTTTATTTTTGACTACAAATAGTATATACTTTCTTGTAGATAAAGCAGGTAGTCTTATTTCAAATTCCGGTAAAACCTGTTGTAAAATAAATTACAGTAAGATTTTTATGGTAGCATAGTAACTGTCTTAGGTTGTGCTAGTGTGTACTTTCTTCAGTTAAAAATGCTTTATATCACCTGTTCTTTTTTAAGACAGACCTTGCAGTTTCGTCTTTATTTATTATGAGCAGTATAATTTATTTGAACTGGGGTGCATATATGTAGAGAGGAATACACTCCTTTATGAAATATATAGCACATAGAGTACATATATATGCATATGCAGTGAAATATAAATGGAAAATAGTTTTAGATTTCAATTTATTATGTATTGAGTACAAGTTGATCAGTTTGCAGTATTTCACAGACTGCAAATTTTGAAAAAAATTCTTTGCTGGTTTGTATTTCCCATGAAATATTCCAAAATACAGGCCCTATTTCTTAACCTTCTTACATGAATAGTCTTTTAATACAACATAATTGTAATACGAATGTACTATTTATCTCAGCACAAGATGTTCTTTTGTTATCAAAGTGTGGGTTTTCTACAGGTTTCTGTTTTCCCAAACATAAGTATAAATAATTCAAACATGCAAAATCATAAATAATAACTGAAGGCGTTTTTTTTCAGTTTAACATAGCAGAGAGACTCTTCCTCCTTCTGTTCCAATAACGACACATTGCAAAAAAAAATATTCTTTTGTTTTATTTCAATAAGTAATATGATTTACATTGCTAAAAAAAAGAATTGTTTCCAGTTCTTTCTCCCTCTAGGCAATTAATTACTTAAGTCACTAAATGGAGCTCAATCAATTAACTCACAATAATCATTTTGAGACTTAGTTCAGCCCCTGATCCTCAGCTATGTCAGAAAACTGTAACTTTTCTACTTGTTTTTCTCAGATGAATAAGTCTAATTCATTGTCCTATAAACCGAGGTTATACTATATAGCAGAGGTTATGTGTCAGTCGCTTTATTCTCTCAGCAGAATATTGTGCATGAAATAGCTCCTTCTGAATGTAGCAATCAACACACAAATATGGGCTGTTTTTGTAAAAGTAGAGAATTTCAAACTAATACCAATAAATGGATGCCTCACTGTGTAACCATATATTGTGAATTTTTGCTCCTAGCTTTTTTCCAAGTGGAGATAAAATTGCTGAAAATAGTGTTATTAAAAGCTTTTATTCAGATCTTTTTTATCTGTGCCAGGTTAAACAAGTATCACATGGATGAACACTTGAATAGAAGCATCTGAAAAGTCGTAATTAAGTAAGATGCTTCGTAGCAAATTCTTGCTTTTATGAATTTTACTAAATTATGCAATTTTATATTATTTGTATTAACCACAGACAGTAGTCACATCCATTCTACTGATTATTATTTTCAAAATAAGAAAGTTTCTGTCTAAAGGCTTTACTGTTCAAGGGCTGTTTCTAGTTGTACTGCTTCAGAAGCAGCCAGAAAGAAAACTGGTGAGTCAGGGAGCAGCGGTCTCATTTTTAGTTCTCTTCTGCTGAGAAGGAAGAAGTAGCAGCAGGTCAATATTTATGACAGCTCAACTTGTCACTCTGCAAAGCATCCTAATCATGGACATCTGATGGGAGGAAGAGAGGGAAGATTCAATGCAATGGTTACATGAATAGAAAGTAGGACGGAGCAGGTCCTCCACTGTTCTCCAGAGCTGGGGAGGTGGCGAATGACCTGATGTCTGTGTGCAGCAGCATGCAAAGGCAACTGGATATTTCATGTGTGCTATATAGAAGGGTCACGGTCAGACCCAGAGGAAATGGAAACACATTTTGAATGCAGTTTTTAAAGAGGGCTTAGAGCTATCATGGGTTAATTCATTAAAAGAATCAAACACTTGAGGAACTGAAAGGAAAGAATAACAACAGGGTTTGTTAAGGAACTGGTGATGTTAGAGGTCTTTTTAGAGTAAGAAAGATTGAAGAACAATTACAATAGGCTTCACAGTTCACAGCAAAGATAATGATCCTTATTTGCTGTATTGGGTGATAAGTGAACATTTGAAAACTTTCAAACAAAGGAGCCTGTAGTTGGCAATGTGGGAATAAAAATAAGGATGCTGATTTTTAGAAGTGTTAAACTATGACAACTGTGGCAGATTTCAGAACAAACTTTTCTGAAAATTAGGACTCCTAAATTCAAATTCCTAGATAATAATCTTTGTGACCTGGTTTAGGCATCTACATTTGAAAATGCAGTTTAAGCACTGGTGGTTCTTTGCATGCTATTTATCCTCAGAAGACAATATTTTTTCTTTTGATGGTCTTCAGGACTTTTACATGATCAGTCTCATCAATGAGATGAATCTGGGCAGGCCTGTGGTTTGGTGTGAACTGTAGTGAACTCAGATGGCCAGGAAGCTGCCTGGAAACTACATTAAGCCACTTCCCACAGAGAAAACAGTTGTTATTGACTTGTTTTTTGAATAATCTCCCTCATTCTTATTTCAATAAAGACTTATCTTACCCTCCAGGCAGTAGGAAGTATTATTAAACACCAAGTGATTCACAATGTATTACTACTGTACTACACAGTTGCACATTTCTCAGAAAAAATGGATTTAATAATAGTAAATTTCTTTATTTCTTTAATCCTGTTATAATTGATTTCATAAATTAGAGCATTGCTCCTGCTTTGGAATGTATTTGAGAATAGCTAAGAGAGTCTAATTCTAAAAATGAGTGGGGAAAAAAATCATATTGTCTTGTTATTTTAAAACATAAGGAATATAATTCATATTTTCTATTGCTTTCTTTTCACTTGTGCTCTTTTTCTGAGTTGAAACCTTAGTTCCTAAAAAAATTTATAGAGGATTTTGTCATAAGTCTTTCTGGCTTATTATGTGAAGGAGGAAGGAAGAATAAGCTTATAAATTGGAATTGAGGTTTTATTTATTTTCATTTAGTATTTAAGGGTAGAAATTGAAAATGCAACCTTTTGAGAGGGCTAAAACTCAGGAATTCTTGGGTGGGGTAGAAATGTGAATTGACAGAATATGGTAAAGTTTCACTTGATTCAGTGTTTTCTGATTGTCTTATTTAATATCTGGTTTCATAACTGATAATTATTTTGCATTCAAATAATGTTCTTCATTCCCCAAACTTGCAAAACTAGTGTTAAAAAAAAGGGGGAAATGAAATAAATTAATTTCAAATCTTTGCATTCCTATCCCAAATGTATTCCTTTAACATAAATGTATCCTCTTGTCGTCCTAAGTAGTTAGCACTTTTCAAGATGAGACTATGGAAAGTTCAAAAGCAGGCAGAAGTACCAGACTCTCTTTATGCTGGGTTCCAGAAAAACTCTGTAGAAAGCAGTTCCTAATGGATAACATTTATGTAAGAACCCACCTCTTGTGAAATTTTTACCCACATCTGTCTGCCTAAAAGCAGTAATAGAGTGGAAAGCTCTTTGAAAATCATTATACTAAACTTGTACAAAAGTTAAGTCACAGAGGACTGTTTAATACCTCAGAGTAATTCGTAAGTTGGATGTTTCTAATGCCTGAACTTCATATTCTTCTATGAAAGCATGAATTGCACTGATATTTCATACAGCTGTATATGTATATGACTCCTTTCATACATCTTTTTTCTCAGTTAATAAAATTGCAGTTTCTGAAATATGGCTTTACAATGACAGCAGAGAGCAGCCTAAGTAATTTTTATGTATAGTAATTTCATGACAATTAAAATAAGTTCCTGACTGGTATGATTTGGGGAAATCATTCATTTTCCTTGAATTACCATATGTTTAAATGTGTACATGAAATTAATCCTATGACATGATATTTTTAACATTTCGATGGAGCCATATTTTATAAGTAATGGAGAATGCAAATGTCCTGCATATTTACTTTGCATAGTACTGTGATTATTTTCTTGCAATAGATGTTGGGATTTTCTAAGAAACTATTTTTGCAGATTTATTTTTTGAGTTGCAAATTTCTTCTAGCCCCCAAATTGCAAGTGTGTGATCATAGTTTCAGCTAGCAATCAGCTGCTTCTGCTTGTTTTGTGGAAGACTGAATGACATTAAATGCTCAGTAACTAGATTATGTTTAAAGTTTGTCAGTTCTTCACATGTCTGATACCAGTCAGGAGTTTGTCATTCAACAGCAAGATAGAAGATAGAAAGTATCTCTGAAAGTGCTATTCTAAATTAGAATTGAAAGTTTAGATGTTTTTCTTCAGTCGCTACAGCTACCATCCTGTGATTCTCAGAAATGCCACATTTGTCAATTACAAACAAGAGGAGGATAGGAATAACCCCTGAGTGGCTTAGTGATACCTTATTTCTTGTCTTCCATTAAAGGCCAAGTTGTTATACTGTAGTGAAAATTTAAATTCATTTAAAAAAGATGCATTTCTTGATGTCATGGTAGCAGATAACATTTTTAATGAATAAATACAAGTAACATTTTTTGATGCTACACCTTTTGATTCATTACCCTCCTGAAAGTAGTAAGACATTCAAACGTAAACAAGGGAAGTTTAGACTGGATATGAGGAAGAAATTCTTTACTGTCAGGGTGGTGAGGCACTGGAATGGGCTGTCCAGGGAAGTAGTGAATGCTCCATCGCTGGCGGTGTTCAAGTCTGGGTTGGACATGGTTTAGTGGGAGGCGTCCCTGCCCATGGCAGGGGGGCTGGAACTAGGTGATCTTAAGGTCCTTTCTAGCCCTAACTATTCTATGATTCTATGATTCACAACTGTTCCTAGAAGGGAAGGATTCATGAGAAAAAACGGGCTGTGATTAACTAGAGTGATTATACTTTACAATTATGACTATATGATAAAGTACTGGATTATGAGGGTGTGAAGGTGTGATATGCAGTGGAAGCATAATAGTTTTAAAGGAGAAAAGCAGGACTGAGTAAGCATATGTATGTCAAAAACATCATAAGATGGTCACATAGTTTACGACCATACTTCAACAATCTATTAAAAATGTAGAATTTGAGTCAGAGCAATCTGAAGTTTGCTTACAGAATTCTTTAAGAATGATTTATTTTGTTATTGTACACTGTAGTAGAAAGTAACAAAAGCTTCTTGGAAAAAGAATGATCTAAGTATTGTAAATGATAGCCACCAGGACGATATTTTTCTACAGATTCCCAGAACACCGCCAGAGACTCTAATTAAAAAGTATCACATAAAAAGGAGGAAAAATAATAATAAAAAAACCCCTATCATTATTAATCTCCAGAAGCAAGACTATTTAATTAATTATAGAATAAAGGTCATTGTCAAAGCTAACTGAAAACGTACAACTTCTATCAATATTTATTGAATTAGACTTCTCTGTTTTCTCTAAGTGTTGGGTACTGCAGAGTTTTGCTCCCTTAACTTCCTCTAGCTACTCACTGGCTGGATCCACAAGGTTTCTCTGTGCCCATTTCAAGCTATATGTTACCACACTTAAACCTTTAGTCTAACACTGGCTCTATATGGCAAATAGGCAACCACACCACTGAGCAGTGAGCTTGGGGGTGTGACAGTGCCCATGATTTGGCTCTGGAGACAGGTTATCTCTTTATTCCCCTTTTACAATATACATTTTAAATACATGCAGTGCCATGTAATACTTCAGAACCAATGCAAATTTCAGACTGCACAGACAATTAGGAATAATATTTTCAGTGCAGTTGAAATGAACTTTAGGTTAAAGCCCCTCTTATTATTCCTTCTGCAACATTATTTTAAATTACTGTAATACACACTGAGACACTTTACCTGTCACGTTCAAATGAAGGCACTGAGCCATATGCTGGTTACTTTTCTGAATAGCTATTTTTAACAAGAAAACGCATTTGTGATAGTTCACATTATATATTCAAAACATATAGCTCCTTGGATCCAGTCCTGAATTTTCTGTCATTTCCCCATGTAGAAAGCTTGATGATAATTTTCATTGTTAAAGTCACCAGGAGTTTAGAATACATAAGAAATTGAGAATGAGTCATTGTTATTGTTATCAGCAAAACAATAATCTTCAGATAATGTGAATAAATTGCTGTTTTTCAAATACCCTAAAGGTCAGCTTCTACCTGCATTTTACAGAGTGAAATTGTCTGCTTGCTACTGTTAGTTTAATAAGACCTATTAATAATGAAGAACTTTTATTTTTTTTTGAGGGGAAAAAAATTAAATGTAAAAGGATTTTCAGTCTCCTTTTCAGATAATGCACAATTTTATCTGTTCACAAATTGCCTTCTGAGAATGAGACATTTATTGACATGCAATAGTAATTGCCTTTTGGTTTTCATTTTGTTTCTCATTTAGTTTTTTCTGCTAGCACATATACAGCAGTTGAAGGACATTGCTTAGCCAAGCTGCTGTGTCACAGTGGCCGTTATAATCGCCGTGGAGAAATCTGCGTTTCTGAGCAATTCATTTGTAGTAAAATCACCTCTTGGCTGCTTTTGCAACCTTTAATCTCACTTGAACACAGGCTATCAGAATAAAATAGTTCAGCAAAGGCTATTGGTTTTGCAAGGCTCTCCCAGCTGGAGCATGGAGGCTGCTACTCTGCCACCCAGACTTTCAGCCATGCAGAGTACAAGTCACTGAGCAGGCCAGTCATGGGTAAGGCAGCTTCTGACAACTGCCAGATGGGGACAGATTGGACAACATCTTGGTCCCAAATTATCATAGTGAAAGTCTACAGGAACAATGTGAGATGTAGACACTAGTTCTTTCCCAAGACTCACTGGCAAGCTGTCACAGCTGAGCCATCTGGGGATGGCACAACTCTGCCTAACCCTCACCAGGACCCTTTTTGCCCCTTCCACAGTAACGAAGTGGCACCTCCGTTCCCTTGGGAGGAATTGCCTGGAGAACCACTGTGTATGTGTCATGGGCGCAGACAGACAGTCTGGCGAATAATTGAATCTTACTCCCTGCCTCTCTGTGGAAGACGTTATTCATTCTCCCATCAGATTTTGTTAAGAATTTAAACTCTTTCAACTGACTTGCTCCCATTGTCCAGTTTGCTGTTTTGATCATTTTAATCCATTCCCCTGTCAGTTGCCTCCAATAAAGCAAACAGAATGTGTACTTCCACAGTTCCTTCTCCATCATCTTTCTAAAATGCAGCTTAATTAACATTAATATTTTCACATTTGCCTTCCTATTTTTAAAAATTGGGCCTGAAGATAGAAAGTAAATGTCAAGTGCCACCAAATGCAGCATTGCAAGGCAGCATAAACCAGTTCCTGTTTCATACTCCTGGAGAACTAAATCTTCATATAGTCTGAAATGTGTGTAGATACAAAAAAAATCCTAGGAACACCTGTTAAAGACTTTTCAAGAATGAGAGTGTTTTTTTTAATCTCTCATGCTTTTGCAGGTTTAGAAGAGCAAATTCTTGCTGAGTTTATTTCTTTACAGTGGAACCCCCAAAATAGATATGTGTTATATCCATTGACTGATATTTTGTATAAATGAATTGGTTATTGCATGTAGCAGAAGTATATTCCAGGAAACTTAATATATAAGGAAAGTAAAGTGAAATACTTCTGCTCCTCTTTAGCAATATCAATCATTTCGAAAGAATTTTTTACAGTGTGACGCAGTGCATTTTCTACCAGGCTCTTTGGAAAAGGCTCCAAATATTTCTGCCTATTCTAACTCTAAATAGATCTGTTTTCCAGGGGATTGCTGACTCTAAATCTTCACCTGTATATCCAGTCTGTAGTAGTTCACATGCTAAGCAAAAATTACTCTGCTGTTATGTTTACTGCACTGCTGCTAAATGCCCAACCACCTTTATAGTTTTGTCCTACCAAAGTTAATCCCTAGTGTTATTTCTTTAACACTGCAAAACCTCCACAGAAACTCCTTGTCTCTGGGTCAATGGAATCCTTCCAGCCAAAAAAATGATCACTTGGCATGCTAAGCTTTCTCCTGATGTTCTCAGTTTTATGGGTCAAAATTCTTGAAAGGACATGAAATTTAAGATCTTCAAGGAAAATATATATGTTTGTCCTTGTACGCATTGTGGGGATCTTCCCACTGTATCTACAAAATCAAGTAAAAAGCAAGCCAGATGTGGGTTCATTTTACCTTACTTTCCTTATTGAGATAAAAACAACCCTTCTTTAAAAACTAGCTTCAAAATACTTCTTAAAAAAAAAGTGTTCATTTTTCAACTTCTTTTTATAAAAGGAGTTGCAGCAGAGAAACTTGGGCAGGTATTGGAATGAGAACTATTTTCAGTTTTATTTTTTATGTACTTGTATCTTTTTCTTAGTGCTTCTGCATAGAATTTGGGTTGACAGGTATACTCTGAGCAAGCTAATTCTTTAAATTCTAAAATTTAGATCCACATTTTAGCTGTTAAATATCCATTTCTTTTATTATGGCTAAAAAATGAAAAAGGGAAAAAAAAAAAAGCAACATATGATTTTTTTTTTCTGTGAAGGATGGTGTTCCATATGGAGTATAGCTCTCACAATGAAGCAACGTCCTGTCAGCTGGTCTGTTATTCAGAGTTCTCTGCTGGGGATTTTTAACAGCCTGAAAATACAGATAAGAATGGTGAAAAATGAGGTTTTGCTCTCTGACAATTTTAATCTGCATCATATTTTCAATATTTGAGTAAAACATGAAATATTAGATTGCTCTTACATCCTGTGTAGTAAGAATAAGAAAACTACCTCTGAAAACAGTAAGATCTAATTTAAAACTGTTTACTTAAGCTGGACTGGGGATTGCAAAAGTCTGTGTAGTTTAGTTCCTTTTCTGTTGAGTCCATCTGGAATCAGGAAGTCAGTACAATCTCATAGCATGATCTATTTAAGGACTATTAAAGGACTTGAAAAAAGATTTTTTTTTTTATAGCCAAAATTTTTCCGTTCTCATCAGAAATACATCATACACACATAAAACCAGGCTTAATCGATAATGACTCACATGCTTGAATGATTGGCATAATCATGATGTAAAGTCAGTTTTCACAGGATTTCTTTTCAGTTCACAGACGGAAACTGTTCTGGAGCTGGAATCTAATTTAAATCCTATTTAAAAAAAAAGTTTTGAATTTTTCCTGTAGGGTTTCTATTTAACTTTTTCTAATCCAGATTCTTTTCACTGTTGATTAGTTTTTCTAATGTTTCCCTATTGTCTTCTAACTTCAGATTCTCAAATTACTACGTCAACGAGTTTAGCTGTTGTCCAGCTCTTGTCTTTGGAGCATTTAATTTTGGGAAGACCTTTCCTTCATGGTGCCTAGATTTTATTCCCTGATCTCAGTTCAGGCTACTGAACTGTTGTCGTGGTTTAAACCATAAATCAGCCACGCAGTTTGTTCACTCACTTCCCCCTTTTTTCTTCCCTCTGCTCCTGG
>JANRGW010045677.1:9024-22814 GCA_024733675.1 Psilopsiagon aymara | reverse complement strand
CACAAGTCAAAAACACAGTGCTGCACCAACTACTAAGAAGGAGAAAAATGACTGCTACTGCTGAACCCATGACAAGAAGCATCATTTTAAAGTACGTAAGTTAGAAATTAGACTTTAATTTTCAGTGTACAGTGAAATCAGAAGCAGTTTTCTGTAGAATAAGAGATTTATTGAAATATGGTTTATTCTGCTTATTATGTCATTGATCTTCACAGTCTTGCATTTAGGAGCCATTTTATAGGCATTTTACAAATGAATAGAAAGATGAGATTAAATGATAATATCAATTTTGTATGGCAAATAGCCTGCATAATTCAGATGGAATTACACAGATGACACCAGAAAAACACTGAGTCGAAAATAAAACTGGCTATGCACTGCCTTAGTCCAAAACTTTTTTTTTAATCCTTGTTTATCATGAAATATGAGTGTTATCTTGCTCATTAATATTCATAACAATTTTTGTTTGTCCAAAGAAGAAATGGAAAGGTACTCTACCGTCTGATGTCCTGTTTTATATTCTTTTGCCTTGTTTTAGTTTATTCATCAAACACTGCAAGTAACAGGCGGTGAACAGAGGTGAAACAGCTATGCCACGCATTTTCCTGTATTAGAGCTGAACAGTTATGTGATGGCAAGTATTGAAAAAACTTCAATGGAGTCATAATTTTGCCAAGAGACACACTAAATTATTTTGCTTGACGCGAATCAGCTCAGCTCAGAAAGTCCAGCTTTCCAGGATTCCCACCTGCTAAATAGAATTCTACTTTAGGTTCTCTCAAATGTCTTTTCTGGAGAATTAGAAATGAAAGAGGCCTGCTTACTGGTGATAACAAATTACAAGGTAGTGTGAGATGACAGAAAAAAGAAAATAAAAATTGATCTTCAGTGAAGTTCTGTAGTGGAATGAAACAGGTATTTAAAATGACCAAATTGAAAATAAATGAACAAAATGTTCAAAGTTAAGCTGGTTTTCATTAAATAATAGCTCTAAGACATAAGTTGTTTTTTTTTTCTTTATCTATAGCATGTTTTACGTCTTTAAGGAAGAGGTTTCAGCAATAAAGTTTTTTTGTAATAAATTTGTGAGTTATGTGTTTCAGCTCTGAAAGACTGACCCCATCTTTCCAGGCTTATATCCTCTTTGATTGGAACCATTCCATCTTTTCTTAGTCATGTAAGATCTCGAGTAGGGGACTGATTTATTCAACATTTCAGTGCAATTAGGAGGATGCAGTAGCCCTCTGTTGGAAATCAGTGAAATTAGATGAAACTAGACCTCATGTATATTCATATATAACCGTCTATGACAATATATAAACAGACTTGTACTTGTTCCATTGAACTGTTCTCAATTTCTGACAATCAAGTCCATCCTAGGTCCAGAAAGTCTTTAAAAATAAAAGTTCAGTATCATCTGAATCTCATGAAAATAAATTTACTTTTCTATGGAGTAACTGGAAAAAAAAAAGGGTCAACACTACCTTGAGACCTCTACTACACATGCAGCAATAACGTAGCTCTAATGAATAGTATAGTTCATATATGTAAAAAATTTAAATTATCTTTTCAAAATACTTTTTTTTTTTTTTTCTACTACTGAAAAAACCCTACAAAACCATTATATAAGTGATTTAGAGAGAGTCCTGGGTTTTATTCTGTTACATTAGGGAAATGTACTCATATTAAAGACATCTCTGAACTTTTTATCTGGCTTGAGTACAAAAAGGCCATTGCCCTAATGTCAAGTAATATACCACAAATTAAAATACTAAACTCACAGCAGAAATTACAAATGGGGAATTGCTCTTGATCTGTGTAGGAGCAGGTTCAGAGTTACTCAGTGAATACATTGACTTTTTACAGTTTATTCATGTCAATAGTCTCAGTTATGCTTTTTTTTTTTTTTTGTAACACAATCGTTCTTGTAGTGGTTTAAGCCTTAAATCACGCAATTTGCTCACTCACTCCCCCCTTTTTCTTCCCCCCAGCTCCTGGAGGGATGGGGAGGAGAATCGAAAGAATGCAGCTCCCACGGATTGAGATAAAAACAGTCCAGTACCTAAGGTATAACACAAATCACTGCTGCTACCACCAATAATAATAATGACAAGAGAAATACAAGGAAAGAGAATACAACTGCTCACCACCCAATACCAAGCCCGACCCAGCTGTGAACTGAACTCTTCCGGGTTCCTGCCCCCAGTTTTTGCATCCTCAGCATGATGTGCTGTGGTATGGAATACCACTTTGGTCAGTTTGGGTCAGGTGTCCTGTCTCTGCTTCCTCCCAGTTTCCCTCCTCCCTGGCAGAACCAGACTTAGAAAGTCCTTGGTAAAACCAAACATTCTAAGCCGTAACTATAAAAACGTCGGTGTTATCAGTGCTGTTCCCAGGCTGAAAGTCGAAGACACAGCGCTGCACCAGCTACTAGAAGGGGAAAAATGACTGCTACAGCTGAACCCAGGACAGTTCTTCACATCATGAGAAGCTAAAAATCTCTTGATTTGCTAAACATTCTCAATTCATCAAATATTATTGCTCTATTAAAGAGAAATCATTCGCAATTGACTGTGTGCAATACATGAATAAGCTGCTCTTCCCTAATCAGTACTCCAGAATGTTCCAAGTGATGTATGAAAACTCAACAGAAAAAAGTGGAATTTTATTTGAACTGATTATAATAAATATGCTCTTTCAATGATACAGGGATATACAAACATGTCTGTCTGAACTATGAAAAAGATATGTCTTTCTCCTAATGAAGTAGGATTTAGTTTTTCTGGTATGAAAATTGATGCTTCTAGAGTTAGTTTCACCTGAAAGCTGTAAGTGATCTGCCATAAGCACTTGCTAGAATAAAAGGGCAGCTTATACCCAACCTAAGATCTTTTTCAGAATCTTTATTAGGAAATATAAATATCCACACTGCCATTTGATTTAAGAAGACAACTGTACAATTTTACAATTAGTAATTTACCTAAACATCTTTGCATATTTTGGAATTAAATCCTCTCTTGACAGATATAGACTAACGTAAAGTTCACAATAATTTCTAACTTTTGAACAGATCATATCCAGAAAAAGTCATATTAGAATTTTTAAATGAGTTGGTAGCATAAGAAACATAAGGCAGAAAAATTAGAAAATACATATTGTGTCTCCCTTAAATATGATATATAAACAGGCATACACTGTGAAATAATCAAATACTGCAGAGCTAGAAAGACAAACAAGGTAAATATAAAGTAAATTTTACAAGATTAATGGTAGCACCATTGCTGCAGAAAGCACAGTGAAAAATACAGAAAGCTTCAAAAAGTCAGTGGGAATGAATTGAAATACCAATAGAATGCCAAATCCTAAAGTTAAATTCTGTAAATTTTATCTTAAAGTACCTTCACATTAATTCATAAGTGATATAGCTTATTAGGGGACAATAATAAGGAATGTTAAGAAAGCATAGTAAATAAAACAAAAAACACCATGTACGATTAGCCCCAGGTTTTAGTGTGATCTATTTGAAGTTTTACTAACATCTTTAGGTTGGCTGGAAGGTCCCTGGAAAACTTCTCTTTATTTGCCAGAGACAAAAAAGTTTATGCATACTTATTTCCCACTAACTTAACACTTAGAAATTGTTCTAGAAATTGCTACTGAGGTCATCCGGCCATTCCAGGGAGATGTAATCACACATTTCCTGAGCCTGAGCATGTAAGAGAGTCTAATCCTACTTAAGAACTCCAATTGTTATTCATATATTCACTGTGTTGTACTTGTTCATTTCTGTCAGCTGTTGACTTTAAGATTGTATTGGTTTGTTTGTCATTAAAAATGTTATCTTTCCAATCAATAATAAATATCATCTGGGAAAAGAAACAAAATAAAAGAACAAACAGAGAGACCAGAACTTGCTGTCTAGAGAAATATGCATCTCTGTTAAAAAAAAAAAAATAAATATTGTAAATAGAAACATTCATGCTCCCTTTAATATTACCTGCAGCCAGCATCAAGTAATTTTGGACTATTTATTTTCCTAATTCTTTGTTTCCTAGATGAAGCTTTTTACAAGTCTACTTCTAAAGGCACAATGGTCCTAACAGCTTCTAAAATGCTAGCTCTTCTGCAGAGCTTAGAGAGAGATTTAATGTTGCAAATCAAGAATGTGAAGTTGATGTGAAAGAAGCATTCTAGATTTTTCACATATTTTAAATTAAAAAAATCTATAGATCAGAACAAGAAGAAAACCTGGTGCAGTGTCTGCAAACAGCTTTCTAAAATATATCTCCTTGAAGAGTAGTAATTTTGGAAATAAATATCCAAGACATACAATTATTATTCATTCTTTAATTTTGCTTTGTTCTTAGAGAGCATAGTTTAGTCATTCTCTTTTTTCTCATTGCTATAGCCTGAGCTATTCATACACTCTTGAATATTTACTCATGCTCCTTCCAATAAATGACTTATGGGGGCTTTTGCTTAAGAGTTTCTACTCTAACCTAGCCTATTAATACTTTTACAATGAATAAGTTTTTCCTAAGTGATAATGCTTTGTGTGTCAGCATGCTTTTCTCCCTGTGGCTGACCCACAAAGCCTTAAGTCTGCTTCTCTTCCATCTGTCTACTCAAGTTTTATCATAGCAGAAGAGAGATGCAACCGTGGAACAGGCTTTTATTCCAACATTTAAGTCTCCAGTAAGTCATGCCAAGCCTGAGACTTTGACCACAGGATTTGGAAATTATTTAAATGCACATGTTGTTGAGTCTGTTCTCTGACCTGAACTTACTTTTATTTTAGTTATCAGCATAGGCTATAATCACAGTTTAGAGCTTACCAAAGAACAATTTTGGACCTTATGACAATATATTGTACCTATGACAATAATATAAGTCTGGGGCACGTTTTCATTTTCAGAAACAGCATCAGAGATGAATCTATGATATACCACAGTAAAAATTACTATTAAAAAAAAAAAACACACAAGAACTTATAAGACTTCCAAACATAATGGAAATAAGGAATAAACAGAAAGCTTTAGCTTCTCGCGTCTGCCAGGAAGGCTGTGTTGAAGCTGAAGACTTTTAAAAATTACTGGGAATGTTGCTATGGAATGATTGTCCTCAGAACCAGAGCACAACATGCATATCAAATTCAGGGGAGGTTGTTAAGGTGAAAGCAATACAATATTTTCCTCACTCATTTTTCTCAAGATGAATATCATTCTTTAATAATTGAATTCCTCTTGCATTCTGGTATGTTTCTCACAATCCTGCATCTTCCTCTATTCCATTCTATTTAAAGAACATCCATATGGTCCTTTAAATTTTTATGGGGAAAAGTAATCATTAGTTGAATTAAAGTAGTTTTATATAACTGTCCAGGATGAGATGAGATTAAAGGCTAGAAAGTTCTTAAAGCAATAACTGTGGTTACTGGAGTCTCAGCAGGCACTGACATTTTATACAAACTTGAGAAAAGCTGCTTCCTTTTATTTCCCTTCAAAAGGCTTAAAATTTTGCTGCTTGTTAGGGTTTTGGTTTTTTTGTTGTTGTTGTTGTTTGTTTTGGGTTTTTTGGGGTTTTGTTTTTGTTTTGTTTTTTTTTTTTTTGCTAAAATATGAAAGAACTTTGCGTTGCTTTACTGACTTTTTAGGTCTTTTACATATTTAGAAAATTTTTACCATGTGGCTGACCTCACCTGGACCTCTTTCCCAAACCTCATTCTACTTACTAATTAGTTTTAATGCCAGAAATCTAGTTTTTTGGGTTATTATGTTAGTCAGATATAGCAAGTTGTATAACAAGGTACATTTATAAAATCTGAAGATGATCTTAGCAGATGCTTTTTGCTGCCAGGTGTCAAATTTATTCCTGCCAGTGTGCAGCCAATACTTTCTTAGAAGTAAAATTAAACCTCTCTTGAGTTAGTAAAGAAGAATTAGAACACTGCTACCCATACCTACAAAATATTTTCCCAAAAGTTTCCCTTTCTTTGATTCTTTCTTTCACAGTTGTTTTGTTAGTCAAATTGCTTCATAATTTGACTTCTTTTTTTAAAGTACATGCTAATTAGTATTTACTTATAATACTTTGTCTTAGCTGCCTCTAGACCCTATAAAAAGTTGTTCTAACTGTTAAGTGATTTTCGATGTTTGTGGAGGGTCAATAATTTTCTAGACAATGTGGTACAAGGTTGTAAGGAGAGCTGTATACAAGCTTCTAATTCAAAGATAACTACATGATCTACATAGGCTAATGTAACCTTTATAATAATCATCATTGCTGAGATGTCCACTTACTAATCCTTCCTTTGCTGCAAAATCAGCTTGTGTCCACGTTTTTTTTTTTTTTTTCCTGTCCTATATTCAGCTTTTTATTAAAAAAAAAAAATAATAATAAAAAAAAATTGGTTAAGACTGCACTTTCCTGTGACGTTTTATTTATAGTGCCATACTTAGCTACTTAGCTGCTACACTAAAAAAAAAGAGAATACTCCTGTCTGCTGCACAGTGCAGGTCAATTCCCCTTTTCTATTGGATATCAGGTTTAAAGTAGATCTGAAGTAAGTATTGCTAATTTGTGTTGAGCTTTGTAAAATGAATGATTCCCAAAAGTAGACTGAATGATTTCTTTGAAGTTGTCTTTGAGTTTTTCCTCATTTTAAGAAAGTAATCAAAATTTTAGCACTTGGAAAAATGTTTTATAAAATCAACTTTTTAAACAGAAATATTCTCTGATTTAGTATTTTAATTATTAAAAAAAAAAAAAAAAAAAAAGAAATGTTTTCCTTTCTAATATACTATATAAACTTGAAATAAATCTCCTAGGCTAGAGAGCCAAGGCATTCAGAAGTAACAAGAAAAGTAAGTGAAAACAAATATATGAATGTTAGTGAATTCTTGTCAGAGCAAGCAATCATGAAATGGGTGGAGAAGGAAAAAGCAAAGAGAAAAACTGAAAAAACAGAGTAAATGATAATGCAGACAAAATGTCAATGCAGAGATTTGTAATGCAGAGTTTTTGACAAACAAAGACCCCAAAAAGAATAAAAAAAAAACAAACAGGAAGTCAGAGAGAACATGGGCTGGAATCATGGAATGGTTTGTGTTGGAATGGACCTTTAAAGACTATCTAGTCCAGTCCTCCTGCTATGATCAGCGACACCTTCAAGTCGATCAGGCTGCTCAGAACCCCATCCAGCTTTCTTTTGACAGTTTCCAGGGATGCGGCATTTATCACCTCTTTGGGCAACCTGATCACTATTTTACCACCCTTACTGTAAAAAATTTCTTTCTTACATCTAGTCAAACCTCCCCTCACTTAACTTAAAACCATTGCCCCTTGTCCAATCACCACAGGTACTACTATAAAGAGTATTCCCATCTTTCCTGTAGGCTTTGTTTAGGTACTGAAAGGCTGCAATGTCTTACCACAGTCTTCTGCAGGTCTTCTGAACACCACCAGCTGTCTCAGCCATTCCTCAGGAGAGGTGTGCAATCATTCTGATCATTTTGTGACCCTTTCGCTGACCTACTCCAACAGATCCATGTCTGTGTTGTACTGAGGACTCTAGAGCTGCATGCATTACTTCAAGTAGGGTCTCACCAGAGTGAAGGAGAGGGGTAGCATCACTTTGTCAAACTGCTTGCCACAAATGCATAAATGTATTTCGGCTGTAGCCAAGCCTAAAACTGAAAGTTTAAGAAATGCTTCCTAGGTTTCCCTAGACAAATTTTTTTCCATTTCTGCAAAACCCAAATCACTATATTAATTATCCAAAGTTAACCATCTGGACAGTTAAATGATTTCTATAAATAAATTAAATCTTTGCCTAGTCATTTTTTCTGCCTCTGATTTTGATTGGCCTAGTATTTCTGGCTGTATAAATAATAAACTTTATTACAGTGGTAGGCCTGTCTAATGAGAAATATCAGAAAGTTGGTTCCAAGGCAAAACTGAGGAGAAATATATGGATTAATTCTTTGCTACACCTTCACTTACACTATGAAGCATGGGACATATGCAGAGCATGATGAACCTAGTAATGGTTTCTTCTCCTTTTTTCTCTTATTTTGGAGTCATTGTAACAATCTTATGTAAGTGTTATGTGTTGAGCTATATTTCTATGTGTATAACTCTCATGGAAAGCTGAAGAAGCTGTGCCCTTGTCAGAACATCATCAGCTACTGACTCATTACACACTTGAGTGAGAAAAGCAGTGGGGAGGCAAGCAGAGAGAGGAGAAATAACTGCAAAACTGGCTGTGTGATTCTTGGAACATCTGTTTTGAAGCCTCATAGTGTCTGCTAATGTGCATGCAGAATGCTGGGTCTAGGCTTTAATTTGAGGATCTGGCCAGTATAAAAATACTAATCAGCGCACAGTTCTTCACTGAGCTTAAGGCAAGGTGAGAGGCACTATAAAAACACTAAACTGTATGAGGAGTTTATCCACTCTATTTTTATTGGCTCATATTCAGCCATTTTCAATAGAAAAATTTGATATGTACACCCACCATTCTGGATTTATATCTCATATGAGTGGTTGCAAAGTCAAAGCAGGCCCTGTTCTTAGGTTTTAAGCTCCATTGTCAAGGCCATTTAGCCACATGTGTGAAATGCTATGTCTGACCTATTTTTCCTGACAAGATTCATGAATTTGTACAGAAAAGTGTGTTGTTGTAGTTTTATAACATGTGGACCACAGTTCGCCCACAACCAGATTTCTTAAAGAATAAGTGGTTGAACACAGATCACTTAATTACCTAGTTTGATGTGGTGTGATATATGCCTATGGGTTAAACTTTCAAAAATTATCTGTCTTAGAATCCAAAATTCCATGCACAAGTGCCACTGAGGTTTCTGTTTCTAAGGGCCAAATTTGTAAAGATATGTAGGTGCCTAACATCCAACACTGTCTTCCTTGTAGTGCCTAAATTACTCAAATACTGAAAATGTCATGCCTGTAGATGGAAAGAAGAGCTTGAAGTCGTGAAATTGTGAGAATTAATCCCTGTGAACTGCGAACAGAACTGCAGTAGATTGTCATCTGAAAAGGAAAGACCACTAAATGAAGGTAAGAATCCAAAACTGTTTGTAATCATATCATTCTTTATATCAGCTGCAGTCCCCAATATGTTGATCAGATTGTTTCAAGTCATTTAGATACATCTTCTCTGCTGTTCCTTTAATATCTTTTACTCTCTTTTTATCCCGCCAGCTATCTCTTATATTATAACTTGAACCTTAAAAATCTATGCATTCTGTGAATCCATGTCTATCCTGCCCATACAATGCAGACTAGATACAATTTATTCTGCAGTGGTAATAGTACATTAATTTGAAATATGCAACTGTTAGGCCTCTCCCTTCCTTTTTCAAATGTACGTGCCCTTATGTTACTTTCTAGCTTCATGCATAAACAGTATTTTTTCCATTCAATATAAAATATGGTTGTTGAATTTACTTTCTTTCCTAAAAAGTGCTATTCCTGACTAAATACATTGCAATTTATCTTAGCTGTCATGCATTCGAATTATTCCTTATCATTCCCTATCACTCCCTTCTGCATAATGCTTTTTAAACTTTTTCTCAAGATCCTTCCCAATTATCTACAACCTTGTATTGTACTTCTTGGGTCTTCTTCCAGCTTCTCAGTCCTGATACCAAAGTCAGATTTGTTCTTAGAGCATCTCTCATTTTTAGCAATCACATTTTCTCCTGTGTCCATGCCAGAGGTCACACAGGGTCTTCATCCTATTGTTCTTCCCTGAGGATCTACTGTGGTGCCAAAAAGAAATCAGTCAGCTAACAATGACAGCAGTTTAAATTTTCTACAGGGTTTGTGCTTGTTTTGTATGCTTGTTTTGGTAATGGTTTTGGTTTTAGTTTGGTGGGTTTCATTTGTGTCTTTTTTTTTTTTTTTTTTTTTAATCTCATCCCTTTGTCTTTTTTGGGGGTGGTTTTGTCACAACTTTTTTTCCTTTCCATTTGTTACTTTTTACCTTATATTAGAAAATGCTACTTACAAAAGCTGATATCAGTTAAAATGTGTAATAGAAAGAGGGAAAAGCATTCAAGTATCCTTTTAGTGGAAGATATAATGCATACCCATATCCATATAAATGTTCCTCAGGCCTCTGCCCTCTCTGATCTCTCTCTCTTACATACTTAACTAGTAATCTCTGATAAATCCTTCAAAGCATTCTGAAACTTCTAAATATACATGTGACTTTCTGATGAAAACATCACCTTCTGACTATCAAGTGTCATTCAGTTCTAGGTTGAATCACAAAAGATGAAAAGGATTTCTTTAAACAAATTTGGGAAGTTAATTCTTAGAAATCTAAATACAGATGGAAATTGTTACTTCTACAGTGACTCTGAAGCTGTTGTCCTAAAAGAAATGCCAACTATATAACTGGTTTTCCTTCCAGCTGGCAGGGGAGCCACAGGGATATTGCCAGAACTAATTGCTGGTTATTATAAACAAAGATACTTTTTATATAAAAAGAACCAACAAAACCTACTGAATCTTTTGTTCTCTAGAAAATGATAGTCATCATTAGGGAGTATATGTGTTTATTTTTATGTGATGATATAATTCAAATAATATGAAATTTAATAGTTTTGAAAAAAGGAGAAAAATGATCTCAAATCAGCTTTGTGGGTGGGTGGAGAAGTATAAATCCTGCATTGAATTTAATTGTTATTACAGATAAATGATTTGGGACTCATTTAGATGTGATTTGTATTCTTCTGTTAGTTATCCCCGAGTTCGTCATTTCAGCCCAGGTGTTATGACTTAATTTCCATGCTGCCCATCCTCTCTGTATTGCCATTAGTTACCAAATACCAACATATCTTGCAAGGTTCAGGTATAAAAATAGTTTATATTAAATATTCACCTACTTTTTCTGGTTTAATTTTTTGTCTTTTGGACAGCCTTCCCTGAAGGAGTGTTTTTTGAAAGTGGTTTACACACATTTCTCTTGCCTAAGGATTTAAGGGGCTTAAAAACCCTTCTTCTTTTCCTCCACTTTTTTTTTTCTTTTCTATGAACGTACAGAAGTCCCCTTTTCACCTTTTCTCTGGGATTTTGAAATGGACAGTAAAGATTAATGCCCTAGAAAAATAATTTAAGTCCTGAATTTCATAATCTTTCCTATCTTATTTTTAAGAGGCAACATTTGGGCTTGCTGGGATACTTAAAGTTTAATAGAAATCAAAATTTGTGTGGGTGAGATCTTTAAGTTTTACTTATAGAAAATCAATTGTCACAGAGACTTTTGGATGCTGAAAGCTGCAGAGGGGCCAAGTATGGTGGAGAAGTCGGTATCTAATGTCTTAAGACCTAAATAAAATCTACTCTAAAAACTGAAATAGTCTTCCATATACCTCACATTTCTCTGTGCAGAAGACTCTCCCATTCATTTTAGACATTTCTGGACTGATAAGGACTCAAACACATTCTGAGAATAATTTCTATGATTTTAATGTAATCCATTGTGTCTTTTATTGGCCTAAGTCATTAGAATCCACCCCAATAAAAGTAAAAGTGTGCCTTCCAGGAGCATACATGCAGACAGGTAGAAGGGGTTTTTTTGCATGGCACAGTTCCTGTAACAACTTCCTGGAGCTATACAGTTCATCTGCAAATGATTTTTGCTTTCTGAATAAGTACTATGCACAAGTGAAGGGAACTGGAACAAATTGGCACTTCATTCCACAGTGGGAATAAAATATTTTTCCTCGTCACAGCTTTTCCCAAGAACTAAGCAAATTAGGGAAATAAAGACCATTAAGTAAAATTAGATTTTATGCTATTTAACAGGTGTTTTGGTCTATTTCACCCTAAGGGTAGATCACAATGCAGTCCAAAAAGTTAATTGTTTGATAATTGTACAGTTTGCACATTTATTTCCAGCAGTTTAGCCTATAGTATATTTCTGTTAAACTTCTATCATTTGCCTTTGGTCCTGTTATTTCTTTAATGCACCCAAGGATTCTAAAGAACAATAGCTCAACTTTATTTTGAGAGCATTTGCCTCTGATATTGTCTGAAACTCCGGATAAACCCCCTGAGAAACAGAACTAGAATCAGGAGCTATTGTAACAAATTTGTATTCCTTAGGGTATCACTGAAAGAAGAACAGTATTCCCTGCTCATTTCCAACACAAATTTTCCTGGAAGATTGAGAATCACAAACAGAATAGTTTCATGTTGCAAAAATCAGCCCCTGAAGACTTTACTCAAGAGAAACACAAGATGCCCCTGTTAGTGTGAAGGTATAAATTTAGCCCCCCCCCCAGATATGCAGATATTTTTTACAGTGCAATTTTCTGATATGAAAAGTACCGAAAAAATAAAAAACAAAACCCACAAACAAAAAACATACACAATAATCCCCACCCTAAATGAAACACAAAAAATCCCGCCTCACTGAACACAATGCAAGAATACAATACAGCAATATATATTTAAGGACCCAACTTTCTGTCTCCCATATTCGCAACATATGTCCCAAATAGGACATAAATATACTATTTTTCCAGGAAAAAGAACCCCCAAAAAAACACAAAAAAAACCAAACATGCTAAAAACTAAAGCCACTGCAGCAATACAGGTAGATATTCTTTCTTAACTAGTCATGGGCCCACATACGAAACTAAAAATACTCTTTTGTCTGAAATGGGGCTACTGGAAGCTTCTCTGTACCGTATCCCATTTAAAGAGTTAGTCAGTTAAGTATTACATAAATATCCATGCCACAGATTAGCTGGATTTCTGCTTCCTACTTAACAGTAGTAAGCAAAGCAGTGCAGAAATGGAAAAACTCTCACCCTGGCACCCCAAGATCTAAACATTTATGCTATTCTTTTCTATTCAGCCCTGAAAACAAGTTCCTATCTCTTTTCTCCTGGCAAAAGCACTAAAGGGATTTCTTCCCCTCTCCTGGCCCATCCTTTTACATTTAGATAAATGCATTGAGTCAGAATTGCTTACTTGCCTCAGTCAATGTCTCCCCAAGGTAAAGTTGCAAAAAATTTTTGAGGGAAGACACTAACATTTAAAAGGACTATTCTGTACCTGGGAGCACTCCTGGCATTAGACACTTTCTGAGTAATTCTGCAAATCTTCAGATGCTGAACATTTATACCTTGGAGAACATAAAATCAAAATTTCACAAAAAGTAGGTGGTGACATTGCTTATTCTCACAAATATGATGCAAGAGTAATGTGAAAATAATATTTAGTCTGTGGTAAAAGTTTGAGCTACTCATTCAAATAGCATGCCTTTTATTTTAAGAGGAATTTTTAAGAACTCATAGTATAATCTAATTCCTTTGTTTCTATGCATTGCATACAGGTTTGCACACTAAATATGACTTGCACTATACACACCAGAAAATAAAGTAAATCTGTGAAATACTGATATTTAATTTCCTTTAAAATTTTCAATAAACCCCCTTTCTATTTAGAACACTTTTTCAATTTTTTTCGCAGGATTGCTCTGTTTCTGTTCTAGGAAAATAGGGTTTATGAGCTAATTGAGAGTCTAATTTTAACAGGTTGCTTTTCAAACTATCTTGTAATGATTACTCTAATATTATACCAAGGTATTATTACTGTTGTGAGGAATAGGGTTCCAGTCTTTACTTTTAATTAATAAATAGAACTTTGAAGTTTTGCAGCAACTTTCAACCCTAATAGAGTTACTGCAGCTGGACAGTGCAGCCTTCACTGTTTAAGCTGTAAATCAGCCACTCAGTTTGTTCACTCACTTCCCC